>CM058043.1:86984788-86997136 GCA_030169165.1 Centaurea solstitialis
AAGAATTAGAAACCTACTAAAAATCAATCTCATCTATTATATTAGAGTATACGTTCGTAAAGCTTTTAAATTTAGATGAAACATATATGTATGTAATTTATAGGAATTAAAATAATTAAAATATCATAATTTACTTTTTTAATTTTCCATAACCATTATTGAATATTAGTAATCGATTTTTTTAAACGGCAAGCTAACACACACGTCTTCGGAGTATCCGGGATCCCACTTAAGGGTGTCACCCGACTAATCCCGTCGACCATGGCCCAGTCCAATTACGGGTACCACTATATGACAGACTACTGATCTGGATATCGCCTCATGCTTATCAGGGGGTTCGAACCCGGATGGTTAGGAATACCATCCACTGACCCTCCCAATGATGTTACCTTACCATTGGGCTAGCATGATTTGATATTAATAATCTATTTTTATTTAATCTTCACCATGAAATCACTGAAAACTTGACAATCTATGAATCAAATTAAATTTCATTTGCTGATTTGCCTAAACCTTGTATGCCAAACAAACATCAATCTTCTTCATTAGTTGTTTGAAATTGAATTAAACGCTAAAGGTCCTAATGAACCACTATTAGACAATAATAATCAAATGTATACTTGTTCATATATGAATTTGTAAATCATAACATCAATTCACATGTAACTATTATCATACATTTTACTTTAGTAGTGTAGAACTCATAACTTAGATTCATACGTTAACTTGTAAATCCATCTCAAACATAACTTGACAACTTGTAAACAAATTAGTTTAAATTATAACTTAGATTCATATACAAAATTTAAAAGATAATATCATCAATGATTTTAAATAAAAGATGGTAAAGTTCTTTATACTTTATTTTTTATTTAATTAAATTCTTCCATAAATTGCGACTTAGAAGAAAATTGATTCGTTGCATTATCTTATCTTGGTGCATCTCATTCAAACGTGCATATATATCTCATATAACAATAGATAACCATTTACTATGCTTTCATATTAAGTTCAAGTTTTCACTGGAACGCAACCCTATGTAATATTACTTTAAAATGTCCGACCACCGAAAAACTTCTATATAATGAATGAGATCTTTTCTCATATTCTTAACATTCATGGCATTCTAATATCAACCTTTCTTATAAAAATATTTTCAAAACACTTTAATAGAAACAATACGACGAGTATGAACATAAAATACCTAATGCATAAAGCGTAGTAGTTAATTGATCATGAAGATATCTCTCATACAAGGAAGCAATAAAGGGTGGACAAATGCTTATAAACGGGTATTGGCAATCCATGGTGGGCTGGTGGGGGTTGTCAGAATCAACCTTTTGCAACAAATATGTTTGGTAATATTATAATCGTCGAATAAAGATAGTGAATTTGTAGCTAACCTTATATCAGAATGAGTTGAATTCTTGGAAAACGTGAAAATTGTACATAGTTTCAAACTTTTGTATATTCTCAATCATACAAGAAGATTTAGGGGTGTTTAGCAGTTACTGAATGATTTGGTGTTGGATAATTAAGTGGTCAGAATCGTTAAGAGACTTTTATGATATAGTGAGAAATGAAATATGGTTGTTTGGTAATTGTTGAAAATAAAATACGAGCTCTAAATGGTTAAGGGACGCCTAAGATGCACAATCATTCAGAGGTTTTGAAATCATTACGAGATAGATCTTTTTTTGCCAAACAAGTTTCACCTCTTAGCGATTAAAAGGTTGTCTCTTAATGGAATTGCTAAGAGGTAAACAAACAGCCCCTTAGGTTATGTTTGGTAAACTAACTGATAAGTTAGCTCATGACTGATAAGTTAGCTCATGATTGATAAGTTAGTTGATGAATAAGATGCATTTGGCAAAAACTAGTTGATAATGTAGCTTATGACTGTAAAATGACAAAAAAAAACATGTTTAAAATTTGGTAATGTAAAAAATAATAAAAAAGTCTCATAAGTCTCATAAGTCATCAAAATGCTAGTAAGAGTAGCTTTTATGCCTTTTCCAAAAAACTAGTTTATAAGCTAATTTATGAATTATGATCCTTCCAAACATATAAGTGACTTATAGACCAATTTATTTTTACCAAATAATGCCCTTAGAGTAAGCTTTGTTTTGGTGGTCTTTATGGTTTGGGAATTCTTATGGCTTCGGGCTACATGTCTATCGAGTTCTCCCAAAATGGATACAATAAGATAGACATTTTAGGCAAATTCTTTTGCTCCAAAATAAGCTCTAATTATGGTCCCTGAGGTTTAGTTGTTCCTTGAGATTCCAATTTCATTTACTACCAATCAAACACAATATGAAATTGGATTCCAATTCCAATTCCAATTCCAATTCCAATTCCAATTCCAATTCTATTATAAACATTTCAACAAACCAAACATAACCTAAGTTTAGAAATCATTTTCATGGTTTTCGTTTTATTCTATAAATTAAAAGAAATCTAGTTTATTCTTTTGCATCAATCTTTGTTAGAGTGAGGGATAGTTTAATCTTTTTCATCTATTTTATTAAATATCTTTTAAAAAATACGAAATATAGTTTATATTATTATACATACATAATATATATATATATATATATTTATAAAGGCATGTTTATACAAAAACGCTAACTTTTTAGGAGAACACGAAAAACGATTTTTATGTACAAAATCATATGATTCACATAAAAAAAATCACGTACAAAATCATATATGATTCACGACATTTACCTATAGGGGCGGATATACTTCATTAGGGGAGGGGGATAGGCCCTCACTTAAAAATTAAAAAGAGAAATTATTAAGGTAATTTTTTTTAAATTTAAGTTTTTACATCGAATCCCTCCATTAAAATCTAATGGTATTGGTGACCCCACTTCTTGCTGCATTTCTTCTTTCTTCTGTAAATGCTGGTTGAAAGTAAAAGCACAATCAAAAAGGAAAATAACTTAATTTGCATGTTTGGATCTCACTTGCAAAATAACCAACTTGATGTTGTTTACACTAACAAATAGTAGTGTTTGTACAACTAACTTTTGTAATATGAGGTGTATGCTATGATTCATTATTTGTAAATCAATATAGATCTTAAAAGTAAAACCCACAATATCCTATGCGGCAAGAAAAATATTTATCTTTTTTCTCAAAATTTTGATTTTTTTAATGTTGAATTTTGTAAAGACCTTTTTGCCCTTCCATAAAACATGTGTAATTCAATACAAACTTGGGACTTTTTTGTAAATTTACATATCCAAGTTTAACCTCCAACTTTTCATTTGCTTCTTCACTTAATTCTCTTTATTTGTTAATGAAATGTGTTTTTCATAAGTTACAATGATAAACAAATTGAAATCCTATAAATACCTTGATGAAGCTTGAGAAGATGAAAGTTGGAAAAGACAAAAAATCTTAAACATGTATGTAGAAGTTATGTTCTCCAAACAATATGATTTGTTACTAAGGCTATGTTTGGCAAGCGTAGCTTATAAGCTAGCTGGTAGCTGATAAGCTAGCGGATAGCTGATAAGCTAGCTGTTGATTGATAAGCTTGCTAGTAGCTGATAAGCTAGCTGTTGAACAAATTATGTTTGGCAAAAACTAGCTTATGAGTATGTAAAATGACCAAAAAGGGTATATTTGAATTTAATAATTAATATTAATAAGGGTATAATTGGAAAAAGCTACAATAAGCTCCTCATAAGCTACTCAAAGTAGCGTTTCAAAAAGCTAGCTTATAAGCTAGCTGATAAGCTAGCTTCCTGGTACATGTTTGGATGGACTAGCTTATAAGCTAGCTTATCAGCTAGCTTATAAGCTAGCTTATGCTTGCCAAACAAAGCCTAAAAAGAAGAACCACAAAATATGATGTGACATTTTCTAAGGGCTAGAAGATCATTTATCTTTTTTCTCAAACTTTGTAATTTTTTGTATTTTTAATTTTTTTAATTAATATGATAATAATTACATTCATTATTAGAGTCATTATTTCAAACATAAATTGACCACCTTTTCATTTATTATTCAAACTTTTCATTTACCATCAATTAAATCATCAAACACATGTTATACTATATATACCAACTATTTACATCAAACACATCCATCAAATTGTCCAAGTTTTTCTTCATTAAAAGCAAGAATCATGAGTTTTGATGTGATATCTTCTAAAACCAAGAAACCTATTTATGTTTTTTCTCATTCCTTCTTCTTTTACTTTTTTTTTCAATATTAATTTTTCATCAACATTGATGGTTATTTATGTTTGCAATTAAACCATATTTTCGTTTTCTCTACCTACTCTCCATCTTCAAACTATTTATACTACTACAACTTATGATAGACCATCCATTCACCATATGTTTTCATGATGATTATCATGTTTATAATTTTTTTGTGTATTTCGTCTCTATTTTTTTCTTTTGTTTACTTCGAGAAAACTAATCCATATCTCATATATGCATTTTGTAGAAATTTTGGTGGGGATTTTAGAGTCTCTTTATCATGTTTGAATAAACTTTGAGAGACAAGGTATGCATCGCTCTTACATTTTGTTAAGATTTTAAAGTATTTTTTTTGTTTATTTCGTCTATATTTTTTTTTCTTTGGATTACTTCGAGAAAAACTAATCCATATACCATATATATCATTAATCGTATATGCATTTTGTAGAGATTATGTTGAGAATTTTAGAGTCTCTTTATTTAATCAAGGCATTGTTTATGTTTCTTATATATTTCAAATGAAATCAAATGTATACTTTTTAATATTTGTTTTGCAGTTTTGCTTGCAACAACTATTCATCAATGGAATTTCGAATATATTACAATCGTTGATGTGTCATGAGTAAAGTTCATTCTTTGTTTATATCACATTGTTCATATAGGAAAATTCAAATTTATATATATTTTTTACTCCTAATTTATTTTATGTCAAATCATCAAACATATGTTAAAGAATATGTACACACACATACACCAACTATTTGAGACAAATTATTTGTTTGTTTTTTTTTTTGTTGAGTTTGTTAACATTTGTATATTGATCTATTTGCAAGATCCATTCAATTGTAAGCTAAGATGGGTGTTCTGTTAAAATGTATACCCATATTAATTTGTAAGTGCTTATTTATTAAGGATGTCCTTTTTGGTCATTTTACATACTCATAAGCTAGTTTTTACCAAACATGATTTGTTCATAAGCTACCTAATCAGTTACCAGCTAGCTTATCAGTCACCAGCTAGCTTATCAGCTATCAGCTAGCTTATCAGTCACCAGCTAGCTTATCAGCTATCAGCTAGCTTATCAGTCACCAGCTAGCTTATCAGCTAGTTTACCAAACATAAGTCTCAATTAAGATCAAATCATCGTTCAAATCAAAATTCACCAAATTAACCAAACATTTTATAAAAATCAATTAACCAAACGCTAATCATCCTTAGGTAAAAATCAATCAATTTAAAACTCACTATTTGTTGTAAAAACAATTGATCAATATCATTACAACGATCCAAAGTAACGATTACCCAAATGAACGGAAACTAAACTACAAAACGACACATAAACATAAATCTAACGAAAGCAATAACATTAATCTAAGAAAACTGTAAACATCGTTCTAAGGAGTATCACTTTCCAAGAATCGATTCTAAACTACGAAAGCAAAAAATTACATAAACAAACTAAACTAAAACATAAAATTAAAAGGAGAAAGGAGAAAGGAGAAAGGATAAAAATACAATACAACGAGTGATGATCATGAGATTATCAACTTCATTATCAATCTGCCATCTTGCATCTTCGTAAATTAAAAGACTTAAAAATCTAAACCTTATTCTAATCTAAAAGAAATCAAAATCAAATTAAACCTAAAACTAGAAGAAAAAAAAAGGAAACCAAAAACAAAAAAAAGGAACAACCACAAGCCGTCGACAAGAAGGGGGAAGTTTAAGATAGCCTAACTTATATAAAATTAATATTTTCAAAACATCCCCTTGAACTTTGCAGCGTCTTCAAAAACAACCATTTGATTTCTTTTTCTCTCAAATAATATTCTTATAAATTATTCCTTTCAAGCTTGATTCAACTTTGGCCATTCTTCTTGAATTAGTCCTGCATAATTGGTTGATCAGACATTTCAAATCCATCTTCATCCAAATCCATGCTTTTAACATAAATTACCTGTCAAACCCTGATAAAATCACAAAATACTGATGTAATATCCCCAACCGATGATTAAATGAAAATCAACTAAAAAACAAATAAAAACTACAATGCAACCAATATACAAACTACTAAAAACAATGAAAATGCAATTAAAACTAACAAAGTTAGGTGCATAAAATGCACTTAACAATTTCCAATTATTTCCCCTTGTGTTTTTTTCATTTAATATTTCAATAAGCTCTTTTAGGTCATTTTACATTGTCGTCTATCTTTTCAACTAACAACTAGGATGATGAATCGGTGAACATAGTTTTAATCTTTTCTTTTCAAATTGTTTTTCAGTTTGTTGGACCAAATGTTATTTGATTAAAAGAAACGCCATTTAACACAAATATGACATGGGTTGGGTTTTGGTGAGAAGTTGAGGTTGACATGAAAAGTGCGAGAAGTGGTTATCATCCGTTCGATGAGAATTGGTGAGCATTAGGATGAGATGCACCGGATCAATTCCCTTCTAAGACGCAATTCATGGGAGGTCATGAGATTAAAAATGATCAACGATTTAGATTCACTTTTACACTTCTCACACAATTTTTGCCTATTTTACATAATCACATGATTTCATAGCCAATAGTAGGTGGAAATCAAATTAGAATTTGTGTGAACTTCAGGTTATTATCATGGATAGAATATTTATCATCATCATTTTTGTTTGCCATGAATTTGAAATTCCTATTCGAAACTTCTTGCAGGTTTATTATCTGGAACACAAGAGTAATAAAACACATCAATGTCCCAAAGCCAACAAGAGCGATCTCACAATAGTCGTCTGCCCACTCTGTGCGCAAAAGGGGTTCATTTTATCCCGATCAAGATCCAAACATCACCTGGGAGTTGTATGTTAATACAGATTGCGACCCCTTAAACTATGAGAAAGTCACCAACAAAAAGAAATGCGTTGTTCGTGGCTATAACTGGTATTCAGTTATGAAGCCGTCTGCATACTAGCACTATCGCAAATGCAACGCCATTCAGCACATACATGCTGGACTTTCCTAAACATGTTGTGAACTCTAATCCTTGGTAAGTATTTACTTTAGCATCCTCTGTTAGGTCTGACTACTCAATAGCTCGCTTCCTCTTGATCAACTTGTTGGAACTCACAATTTTGATGCGAGTGAAGGCATCGTCACTCTAACAAGTCCAAAGAAAAGGCAATGTTACACCAAGGTCTTTTAATAATTCTTATTATTTAAAGGCATTGGTGTAACATTGCATTTTTTTGGACTTGTTAGAGCGACCGACGCCTTCAGTAACGCCAAAACTTGAGTTTAAACAAGTTGATCACGAGGAAGCAAGATAGTGAATTGTCTTATCTTTCGGAGGATGTTAAGGTAAATATCTTATCAAAGATTAGAGCTCACAGCATTTTAAGAAAGGTCCAAAATGTATGCAGTGAATGGTGTCGTATTTGCGACAATGCTAGTATGTGGACGTTGCTTCAATTGAATACAGTTTATGATCCAGATACACGGCATCGATATCGAAGTAGAGACAAAGCAGCTACAATGTGTAAACATAGTTATGACAAGCAAAGACAAGCTCATTGATGTAACGATAATAGATTATCATTGTGAGGAGCTTCTTGTTTACGTTGCAGATAGGTATGTAATACATGTTTTTTCTAGGAAATATAAGATTACCAACTGTATTTTTGAATTACATAATTAGCAAACAAAGTAAGTATTAGAAAACTAAACTGGAAATGAATGCATCGCTAAGTGATTTCACCGGCTAGGCTAAAGTTTTGAGATTCTTGTTTGATATCTTTTTTTATTTATCATTTAATCGTATTATCTATATGATTGTTGGTACAATATAGTTAAAAGGGTTTAGGCAAAGACAATATATTTATCATTCAAACCTTTTAACTATATTTTTACAATATTTTTATCATTTAACCCTTTTACAATATAGTTAAAAGGGTTAAATGAAAAATTGCCAGCTTATTTACTATCTTTGCGACCTTGATTGCGTGTTGATTAAGTTTGTTCTTCCCAAATTAAGGTTTTAAATTGTATAGATTAAATTTGGATTCATATTTATGTTTATTTCCTCATTCGGATAAATGCAGATGAAAAATTCAGCATCCCAAAGTTAAATAAATAGATTTTGACCAAATACTATTGATTACCAATCAAATAAATGTATTTCTAAATACAACAAAATATACAAAGTAATGACTTGGTAATTAATTTTATAGTCATTTATTTATACTGTGTGGCTGGTATTTTATACTAATTGTCAAAAAACCAACAAAGTCACACACTAAGGGGTGTGTTTACCAAATCTCTTACCGGTAAGATATTCACATTCAACTACCTTATCATATAATATCATTTGCCTTGACAACAGATTGTTGGTAAACATTTAAAACGTGGTAAACACTTACAAATTAAGAGTAATTTCCCACACTCACCATGATAAGAGTCTCAGTCACACTCGATTAATAAAGTAAATAACATTGATAAGTGCTTGCCCCAGTAAATATTTAGTAAACGACCACTAAAGATAGTAATTTTATAAAAAAGATTAACTAAAATTCCCCCATCACTTAGAGAGAGAATAAACGAAGTTAATGACGGGGGAGAATTAATGAAACAAAATGAGAACCAAGGAGACGAACTTTAGAGCTATTAAAGTTTCTGTCCTACTTTCAAAGATTTTATTAAAGTATAGGAAGCAAAGTTAGGCGTTGTTTGTTTTTTATGATGTGTTGAAGTCTGAAGTCTTATTTCAATTATGAATATACATAATTTTCTATTTTATACCAAAAAAATTCAACTTAAATACATCAATTGAGGTGAGTATCGATGATCGAAGGACGAAATGGAAAAAAAGAAACAAAAGAACGATGTTGGCAGATTTGAATGGTTGTAGAGTTTTAATCATATCTCACGCACCAAAACCTCTATTTAAATGATTCAAGATGTTCTTGGAAAGTCAACACATAGATCTTACAATGTTCATGTTTTGTAAATCCAAGGTGTATCTGAATTAAAACCAATATTGAAATAGAAAGAATGGCGTTGGATGAAAAATAAAAGGTAAGTAAGTAGCTATGTTATTACTTCTATTGTTTTTAAAGATATTAAAGGTTAATAGATTCAGGAAAAATGAAAATAACAAACAATCTAAAATAGGCAATGTTCTAAAAAACGCGTTATAGCGGCGTTTATGGCGCCATAATGTTGAGGCGCGGCCTTGCCGTCACGTTAAGGCCTGTGGCACAACTCTAAGGCGTGCCTTGCAGTGTGGCGCGTTATGGCGCTTTACGGCGGGTTATGGCGAGTTATAAGGCGTGAATAGCTTTTTATTTTTTTATATCTAAATTATGGTTTATAAGCTTTGTATATTTTATCAAATAAACAATACATAATCTTCTTTTGTTTATACTTTTAAATGAATTTTAATCATTATTGTTCAGTATATTAAGACAAGGACATTTATATACACACTATATATATATATATATAGGGTTGAGTTCCGTTGTTAACCACAAATAGTGTGTTAACCGTGTTAACCCATCACAACCCTTAAAAATCTAAATATAGGGTCAAGATTAAATCCCTATAATTAGGGAATTTTTAATAACTAATAATTAAAAAATACAGCAAACACAAGTGCACAGAGGTATTTTGGGAAAGCCACCTCCATCCTCCTCCTTTACCCGGGGAACACATGTGCACCGCCGCCTCCTTCCTCCTCCTCCACCCGGCGAAACACATGTGCACCGCCGCCTCCTTCCTCCTCCACCCGGCGAAACACATGTGCACCGCCGCCTCCTTCCTCCTCCACCCGGTGAAACACATGTGCACCGCCGCCACCGCCACTAGTCCTCTCCACCACCACAGTCACCACCACCATAGCCACCACCACCACAGTCACCACCACCGCACCTACCACCACCACAGCCACCACCACATCCACCATCTCCAACCCACCACTACAGCCGTCGCTGCCACCACCACCACCACCACAGCCACCATCTCCAACCCATAACCACCATCTTCAAACCACCACCACAAGGACGAGGTGAAATTGGGGGGTTTTTGTTCATCGTCATCAAATGGGACGTAAGAGGCGTTACTTTCTGATTTCCGGTGATCTGATCTGTTTGATTCAAACGATGCTCTGTTACTCGGCCTATACTCATCGTGATTTTGAAAATTAGGTTTTCGATTGGCATCAAAATCGCTTCTTCTTTCTCCTCCGTCGTGTTCGCGACTCCTATTGTCGTCGGCGCCGGCGTAGCGGCTGTCGTTATTGTCGATGAAACCGGAAAGTCGCGATGAAGAAGGCGTGCGATATGCTGCCAGAGCGCCATCGTGGTGGTGGTGGTGGACGACCGCCATCGTTGGAGCTGTTGTTGTATGATGAAGAAGAAAAGAAGCTAAGCAATGGTGAATCTAGATGATGATGAGTTCGACTGAGAGATTGGCGACTATGGTGGTGGTGGTGGAAGTTGGTGGCTGTGGTGGTGGTGGAAGCCGGCGGATGTGGTGGTGGTGGTGGTGGAAGGCGGTGGCTCAGGTGGTGGTGAAGGAAGGAGGGAAGTGGTGGAGAAGAGGGGAGGAGAAGAGGAAATGTGTGTCATCAAATGGGACGTAAGAGGTGTTACTTTCTGATCTATTTAATTACGAAAATACCCTTCCACATATAATTAATTTGGTTGGTGGAGGTGAGTTAACAAAACTCTCCTCTCTCTCTCTCTCTCTCTCTATATATATATATATATAGGGTTGGGTTCCGTTGTTAACCACAAATAGTGTGTTAACCGTGTTAACCCATCACAACCCTTAATAATCTAAATCTAGGGCCAAGATTAAATCCCTATAATTAGGGACTTTTTAATAACTAAAAATTAAAAAATACAGCAAACACAAGTGCACAGGGGTATTTTGGGAAAGCCACCTCCATCCTCCTCCTCCACCCGGTGAACACATGTGCACGACCGCCTCCTTCCTCCTCCTCCACCCGGTGAACACATGTGCACGGCCGCCTCCTTCCTCCTCCTCCACCCGTTGAACACATGTGCACGACCGCCTCCTTCCTCCTACTCCACCCAGTGAACACATATGCACAGCCACCACCATCACCACGGCCACCACCTAGTTGAGTATTGTTTCTTTTCCTGTTGTGTTGTATGGTTCATACTTGATACTCATACTTGCTTGATAGTTCGATTTCCTCTTCTATTTCTTTTTTCTCAATTCTTCTTTAGCAATTTTGCTATTTATTTTTTACTTTCTCGATTTCTTTTCTCTAGGTTAAAAATAAATTATTTTTAACGTTTTATCATAGTTTTCCCCAATGTTTTTGCGCCTTCGTTTGTGCCCTCACAAACCAAAAAATAAAAACACCTTAAAATTAAGCAAAAAAACAATAAAATTATCTTGAAATCAATTGGAAAATCGGAAAATTCTTCCAAAATAGATAAAGAAAAACTAAAAAGTTTATAAAATCAACCAAAAAAACCTCAAATTCTCGAAACCATGGAATTTAGCTAATAACACATTGATCGAATGACTTTGCGGACTTTACTCTACGTTAAAGGTGACCCCACTAAGAAACAATTCTGGATCCGCCACTGCTTACCTACAACTTAAGTTATGAAAAAAATCAGTTTTTCCCGTTAGTGATGAATCATATATGATTTGGTAGATAATTTTTTTTTCATGTTCTCTTAAAAAGTTATTGTTCTCATTTGAACAACTTTCTTTCTCTCTATATATATTTGTATATATTTTATATTATGTATATAATATAATAATATAAATTATATACATATATAATAATGAATTTATATGTATAATAAAGTAATACATACATATATAATAATGTAAATTACATATGTTTTTGTACCTATAATAAAATAAGGGAGAATTGCTTCTACGTCCTTTCAAAACTCTTAAATTACTTCTATATCTTTTTAAACTTTTATATTATCTTTATATCATTTCTTAAACATTGTATTAACTTCCATGACCATCCACATTGGTCATGCTGGTTGTCAATGGTACCAGGTACCACCTCAGCACCACATCAGCTTTTCACTGTCTTACCAACACCTTATCAATCAACCACAATGGTTTTGACGCTCATACCAATCTAAATAATTAATTA
>CM058043.1:86997236-87050615 GCA_030169165.1 Centaurea solstitialis
TTGTTTTTGGTATAAAATTTTCCTTTGGTCAGGGAATCATTACCAGTTTAAATTTCACATACATTAGTCATTCATCCTTTATCTTTTAAGAGAAAACCCACAATATATTTCAGTGTAGTCTTGAAAAGGGTTTTAAATAAACCAGAGTATCTCATTTATAACTCTTAGCTTGGGGCCCAGAAATCAAATAACCATTTCAAAAAAAGAAAAAAAACCAAGACTAAACCAAAAAGATATAAAAAACTTGTTTGGCCTCAATAGAGAGCAAATATCCAATGCGGGGAGGTGAAATACCAAGAAATTGACAAGGGAAAACTTAACACTGCTGGATGTTTACCTATCTAGAATCAAAGACCTGATAAGCAAACCTGCATAAATAAATTGAAGACCCGTTACAACTTATAAACCCAATAATCAAGCAGTTTAAGTAAACAATTGGTCCAAGTGAAACATTGTCATTCAGCTCTTCATAGTCTTTTATTAAGTTGCAATTAATCCATAACCACAGTGAGCCCTAAAACTTCTTTTTGAAAAAGTAGGTCCCATACTAAATCTTCTGTAGAAGACAAGGGAAGCCATCACTATGAGTATAGCAACACCAGCAAGTGCTAAAGAATGTGCAACTAGCTTTGTTCCAATTAAAACTAAAATCTAAGTCAATAAGGCATCTCATTATCCCACAATAATCGTTTAAAATGACTGTAATAACAAACCTCCCAGTGGAGTCAAGCAGCAAAGCCCTAATATTATCTGTATGCCCTCGAAGCTTCATCATCTTTGTACCGGTTCTTGAGTCCCAAACACGTACAGCCTACAATAAATCAAAGATTGTGAGAGATAAAGTCTTTGCACTG
Organism: Centaurea solstitialis; assembly: GCA_030169165.1. Classification (NCBI taxonomy): domain Eukaryota; kingdom Viridiplantae; phylum Streptophyta; class Magnoliopsida; order Asterales; family Asteraceae; genus Centaurea; species Centaurea solstitialis. The sequence goes on from CM058043.1 coordinate 86,998,091, forward strand.
TGATTGCAATGCTTGGCTAGGTTTTTCCAAAAGAGTAAATAGGTGGGAACAAAGAGAAATCTGAAGTTCTGCCTGACTAAAGCAAAGCCCTAGCAAGTCTTATAAAATGGGAAGTTCATGGCAGATATTTCAAATGAAAGCTCATCCATTCATAATCCCACTACACAACTACAGCACTGTGGAATTAAAGTGGGGAGCAAGATAAAAACCCTGATAGTAGTTCAAAATGCACTCTTATCTATACTCAGAACTTCACAAAGAATAACTACAAAATAATTTACCTTCTCGGTTCCACCAGAAACTAGAAGAGTTCCAGTATCATTCATTGCTAATGCATAAACAGACTCTTTATGTCCTTTAGCAGCAATAGGAACATATCCTTGAGGTAGATTTGTTTGCAATGAAAAGCTATTGCTTGAGCCAATTGTACGTAGGCTAGTAACTGACAGTGAATTTCCTGAGCCATAAGTGCTGCTTGAACGATCATCGTCAGCTACCTCGCTGAATTTGCTGAGGGGAGCAAGTGCCGCTTCAATATCCCAAATGAAGACCTCACCGCCTAGGCCACCAGAGGCAATAATATTGCTCTAGAATGATAAGAAGAGAAAAAGAAAATAAACTACTGGCAGAAAAAGCTATGCTGATCATGTGTATATCCCTGAAGGAAATGCTAAAAAACTCAAAGAGCCGTTCTAAACCAAAGCAAAAAAATACATTAAATCACACACGCTGTTTGGAGAGGGTAAGATGTACACATCCCTGTCCTCTACCCCCTACGATACGAGTAGACAGGTTGTTTGTATTTGAAGACCGCTGGCTTGTGAAAAAGTTTTGGAAAAGGTTTTGCAAAGAAATTTTGGTGGAGTCTTTAGCAGATCTGTAAACCTATTTCAAGCAACTTTAAAGTAGAGCAGAAACATGTATTTGACAGAGAAATTACGTTTCTTTCTGCTGCAGCAAGACAAGTGACATAATCTGTGTGTTGTCTGAAAGTCCTTGTGCAAGTTCCATTAGAAAAGCAATCCCATGCCTAGTAACAACATGAAATAGTATTAGTTCAAATTTTGTATAAACACTAATGCATGAAAAGGTTCAATCTTACACTGAAGACAAACCTTGACGGTAGTATCCGAGGAGCAAGATACAAGGGTATTCCCTCCTACAAGGACTGCATCATTGACCTGTACACTCCAACACATTCCCACATTAATTCTATATTTCTACAGTTCAATTGCTATTTAGAAGCCCATAGAAGTTTTAGGATTCCAAGATTGATTCTTTAGAGGTTGATATCTGATTTTGACTTCATTATGGATGCCAGAAGTCCATGTGCCATAAAAAGGTTAAAGTTTGTCAACACTCCCCGCCCAAAAAAAAAAGCATGCATGCATGCACACAGTGAAGTACAAGTCAAATAACTACATCCCACAACTAATTATCCACATTACTTACATACAAAGGTTAAAGTTTCACAAGTCACCACTAAGGCACTACCTAAGACTTCATGTTGCTCTCCAAAGTTTATTTACAACCCATCTAAAGATAAACAAGAACAAGTTTTCCATTGATGATAATGACTATCGACTGGTAGTAGAAAGCATCAAAAATGAAGAACCATACCCAGTCAACATGAGACTCAAAGGTAGCTGAGCAGGTAGCATCTTCCTCAGTCAATTCCCATCTCTTTAATGTGCCATCACGGCTCCCCGTAAAAAGGTAACTTGAGTTATCAGGTTTTGATGGTTTTAATACTGCCAAGCAGTTCACACCTGCACAGTGCTGCAGAAACAGAAGCGTTTCAAATGTTACATATGTGTTCCTTTACCTGTTAATTACAAGATATCAGAATCAGTGATCCGTACAGATAGTGAGAGATAGTTCCTTTGTTCTAGCCTCCACTGAGAGAATATGCACTATGATTCATAAAAGAATGGGAAGTGCATGAGACTTATGTCATAGTAAGACTGTAAGAGCACTAATCCAGATATCCCTGGCCAATTTGATGATCCTCTCTAGCAACCTTGAAAAAACTGCAACAGGGACCACACTCATATATCTTCCTTCTCCATTAAGACAATGTCCATAATCTGGTAAGAACACTCAGATGTTTGAAGTCCTTGTTTCGTGAATTTACATGTAGTTATGACTTACGATACTTAATTACTTGTGGATGATTATTCTATAATAACTTATGGTCATCACCAGAGACTTGCCTTTTCTAGGAATATCAACAATGGAGTAGCTATTCTTAGGGTATCCTCTTGATTTTGGGACAAGCACCCGGCCATGAATTTGAGCTTTTGTTGAGAAAACGAAGGGAGGCCAAAAGTACCTATGCCACCTTAATTGTATACTATAAGTATAACCTTGTAATCTTACACAAACCTTTTTAGGATTAACATGTGTTGCAACTCGCAACCCCAAGTCACAATATCTGGCTTACACAGTTACACCGACAGATTTTATGAACAAAGCATGTAATCTATCAATCCGAATCATGCAAACAAAACATACATAAACATGGGGCAATCAGCTAATCAAACGAACACTGACCTTTGTATCATCGGCATCATTCAATACATAAGTAAATCTCTTCTCCTTACGAGGACGGACTGAATTGGAGGCACTGCCTGCAATACCTACACGGTGCATTGCAGAGTTTCCTGAAGCAAGATAAAAAAGCTTAAAGTATTAGTTTCACATTAATAGCTTATAATAGTACTTAAATCCTTAGTATATAAACAATGTGATGTACAAAGAATATACGGGTCTGACGTCTGACAAGGTTACTAGGTGAGGTGACATAACATAAGGGAAATGTTAACAATTTGAAACCATCAGCTACTACCAAATGTCAACAACAAAAAATACATTTTGGTTTTTTCCAATCGATGTACATGTTGGCCACTTTCACTTTTACTATATGAGTACTCTATTCTTATATGGTGGAACTACTACAAGAATGCAATTATGTTACAAACTTGATGAACGGCTGCAAAAGAACAGACAAAGGGAATAGATTTTCCCTGATATTTGAGTAAAGCAAGAACTATTAGTTCTCCAAAAAAACTTCACTTAACAAAAAGATAATCTGGTTATATCCAACCCTCCACTCTACATTGAGACACTTCAAAAAAAAATTATATTATGGTGCTCACAAAGATTTCATCTTAGCTTCTCATCATAAGCACTTATTTCTGATGCCCAAAAGAAGGAAATGCAAGACCCTTGGCTTGATCACAAATATGTGAAATATGTATATATACTAGACAGAGTATTCTAAATAAGACAGAAGTAAAAGAGCTTTCTTTAACCACATTCCAAAATTTGAATACAAGCATTACTATCCTCACACTCCATTAAAGCTAGACATTATATGAATTCTCTTCAAATTTATTTTATCTACACTCCATTACTATTCTCATACTTCAATGTGTTCATCATCACCTCAAAGTTCCTAAACTGAAAAACAAATAACATTTACCAAAAAAAAACACATAAATGATCATACAAACAAACACAAAAAACAACAACTGAATGAATTTTCAAATTGCCTCTTAGGAACCCTAACATCATCATCGAAAAAAACCTAAAGTTTTTACACCTTCAATAAGATGATTTCCTGCAAATGCAATCATCCACAATTCATCATATTGATGCTTACCAAAAGACGGATCGAAACAAAATCGGGTGATCCTTCAGAATTCGACTTCAGTTTGTTGGAAGGAAGTGAAATTTTCCATACTAACGACATTCATCTGTATGAAAGAAACGTGGTTCGCAATTTTTCCAATTATCAAAGTGAAAACAAGTGAGAATTTGAAGTTGAAGTCGGATGATTGTGATGATGATGGATATGGATTAGAAGGATCAATTTTCAATTGGAAGAGTCTGAAATCTTTGTGTTTGATTTTGTGTAAAGTGTGAAAATTGGTGATTTTGAGAGAGATTGAATGAAGAGAAGGGAAGGGAAGGGAAGGGAAGGGGAATGGGGGTTTGGACGAAGAAAACGAGAATGACAGTGAAAAGTGAAAACTGTATTTCGATTACCTTGTTCCAGGTTTGACTCGGTTTTTTCCCCTATTGATCAAGGGTAGTTTCGGCATTTCATAATTATACGGAGGAAGGTTTATGCGTGAAGCATATCAATTTAAGATAACGTAAGAAGCAATCTCAGTCACTTATCTTCGGTTACGGGGGACGTGATCACGGAGGATTGATGCGATTCATAGGAGGGTAGAGATTATTAAAGGGAGGACCGGTCAAAGCCGTCTTTATTGACCGGATGAGTAGCTGAGATTGTTTCTCAGGTTCTCCTAAAAAGCTATGTTTCTTGTTTGAACATTTCTCTAATTACATGTTTAGTACTTTGGTTATATGTTTTTAACAGTTTTTGTCTTCTTTTTAAATTAAACAAATCATTTTTCGTAGGGGCTTGTTGATTAAGGTAAGAAAAAAAAGATCTCCACCTTCCAATCGATCTCAACGGAGATCAACATTAATTAGATGTTTCGGATCAATTTCTTCTAAAGCATAGTTCATGGGCAAGAAGGAGACTATAAGTAATTAAGGGTCTCTCTAATCCCTTCATGCAACTCTTGCCTTAGCTTTTTTTCTCATGCAATCTCTTGTCTATCCTTTTATTACATTTTCATGAGGACTTAGATCCCTATCTTTAACTCCGTTTTAGAAAGTCGATTAATGTAAGGAGTATTTTAGTGCTTTTATTGTGTTCTTAAAATCTCTTATTCTTTTATTATTTTATTTTTTTATCAGAATTTTCAATTAAAACTATATTATTTGGAAGATTTCAATGGATCTTAATGGAATATCCTAACACCATTACTCTATAACTTCTAGAATTCATAGTTGTTAGGAAAAGTTTGTTACAAAAGGCATTTGCACACCTCCATAATATTCATCAACGGAGATCTACGAATAACTTTTTCTCTCCAAATAATCATATAATGGTTTTGTCCCTCTTTTTTAATACATAACTCTTGCTCAACGACTAAAAATTTCATTTTTAAAATTTCTTCATACACTAATCATTTGATAGTTTATCAATTTTGTACGAGGTTTTAGTTATCTTGATACCCATATCAATACATCACCCTTGAGCGGTTCTCCTTTGTGTGAAGTTTGTGAATGGTTTGACGTTCTTTCTTTAACAGAAGGTTTCGTTTTATGTCTTTATTGTGAAATAGATATGTACGGTTTGTTCTACTATTTAAAGAAGGTGTCCCTTTTGATGTGTTTCAACGGTAGAGGTGAGAGTTTAATCTATATGTGTGAGGTCATAGGTTATAGTCTAGGCACAGCTCCTCTGCCAATGGGATACACGCGTTGATTTACCTCCCCCATGATGACATGTGACAGGTGCGGTAGGGGTGCCTCAGAGAGTGGCGACTACTACCCTTTTTAAAGAACAACGGTAGTGAAATGCCTCAAGGAGTGTCTCGATTAGACATAGCCAAGTTGAATGAACTGTGTTAAACCTCGTGTTAAGTATCTCTAACCCTCATCTTTTTACATTACGTATTTTTACTGCAATTGCGTTTGCATCACCATATATGGTACCAACTTTTTGTGGGATTCAAAACTATGATTGAAAACTGAACCGTACGTTATAAGTTCGGTACCAGTTTGGTTCCAGTTTCGGATGAGGAAAATCGGTACTAGAACCACTTAGAACCGAAATATAAAAGTGGGCTAAGAAACAATAAGAAGTCCATAATATTTCAAATGTGTATCAAAATTCAAAACCAATTGCAAAAGTTCAACTATCAAAAGTTTATAATGTTTGAAAATCTTTCAAATGTTCATAAAGAGGCTGATTTTTTTTCCTTGATCAAAAAAATTCTGGAAAATAAAGGTATCGTTAGTTTAGAAGAGATAGAGATAGAATTTAAATGGTCATATGTTCACCTAATTTCCAGTTTTGTTCGGTACTTTTTGGGGAAAACCAGGAACCAAGAACAAAAGAATTGAATCCCGAAATTGTTGCAAAAATGGTACCGATAACCGAACTGATTACATGTATACGATTTGGTTTCGGTTATAACACCGGTTCGGTTCGGAAATTTAGTCATCGAGTCTCATCCCTACGTTGCGACGTTAAAAGAATGATATTCTTACTCTTAATGGAGATGATGACAAGAAAGGACATTATAGAAATATGTTACTGGGTCAATACTCCAACATGCACCACCAAGTAGCTGTTTTTCACACTTTCATCTCCTTGCATATGTTTCCAATATTAAAGAATGATATTCTTACTTTATCATGTGTCAAAGGTGGATTTGGTTCTATACTTCTATTATTACTTTACCAATTTTCCAACTCACAAGAACATGCTTTTTTGTTGTTGTCAACTCTCAAGTTAAAGAACCACATATTTGACTTGCAAGAAGTCAAACCTCAACTCCTTTGAAAGCAAGTTACTTACAACACAATCAAAGAAACCAAATCCTACAAATGTCACTGTGATGATCTACCCAAATTTGGCAAACAACACCAGACTTATAAAAACTTCAACAGATTATGAAACTTAATAAATCAAGACTTGCAGAAACAACATATAGACATTAACAAGACCGAAAAGTTACATAAAATCCAAATTACCAAATCCAAGAATTATTAAAAAAAACCATAAATGATACATCCCGAGAACCGAACCATCTTTATAGTACTACGTTAAAATTTACCCGAACGAACGATAAACTAAACATCAAGAATCGTAAATTATCAGAATCCACAAACCTGTTAGTCCTGTTGGCTAGTCTTCCTCCCATCAGATTAACCCAAGGATAACATATCTACATTTCATCATCTATCAAACCCGAGAAGAACCCGCGTCTCCTCCAACTCGTTCCTCCCCACCACCGAGTTGACCGATTTGACTTGCTTTTTCACTCGGCCCCGATCCCATGATCCCATTATACCCGTTCCCAACCATACCCATCAACCCATGTCCATTGTTCATGTAAGCAGGATAAACCGTCATCGGATACGGGCCTCCCCTAATGCTAACCATCGCGGGTGGGCCCCACGGAACCCTAGGAGCCAACCTGTAATTCATCCCTCCATAATAAGCACCACCATATACACCACCACCGCCACCTCCATAAGGGTAACCACCATAAACCACGCCATAACTAGGGACAACATCGTATGTAGGCCTATGAGGCGAGTAACTACCGACTCCATTGCCGCCACCGGAAACGCCGCCATTATTATCCTCTTTCGGAACCGCCCTTTTGACCTCCACGAGCTTCCCGCTCAACTCGTGGAAGCTTTTCTGCATGACTTCTTCGACGGAATCCTCGGAATCGAAAGTGATGAACCCAAACCCTCTCGGCCTACGAGTTACGTTATCGTGCATCACGACTACGTCAGTAATCCTACCGAACTTTTCAAAGTAAACCCTGAATTCGTCTTCGGTTAAGTTAGCCGGCAAACCCCCTACAAAAATCTTCTTAATCTTTAAGCTACTGTTACTACTATTACTACTAACACCATTGCTTCTAACACTTCTACTCAATCCCCTACTCTGTTCTTGCTGATTCTGATTCTGATTCTGATTCTGTTCGCTTCTCGGCACCGCCTTTTTCACTTCCACCTATTCAAATCCATCAAGATTTCATCAACAACTTTCACAAAACTTCACACACACACACACACACACACACATTTCACTACTTCAGGCTTCAAGAATGCAATATGAAATAATGAAACATTACAAAAATGGTTTCAAATTCAACAAATGCTAATAAAGAAAAGGGCAAAATCTTGAAAGAAAGATAGAAAACAAACCGTTCTTCCAAGAATTGTGTGGGTGGCAAGGAGGACTTTATTAAGAGTTGATGCATCTGAGAATGAAACAAAAGCGAACCCACGAGAGCTACCAGTGATTCTATCTTTAGCAATCACAGCACCCACAACTTTTCCATACTTTCCAAAGTGTTCTTTCAACACATCCTCTGTTGTTTCCCATGAAATCCCACCAACAAACACCTTGCTTTGATCACAACCCTCCATTTTTTTTCAAAAAAAGAATCTCTCTAAACAAAAACAAAACCAATTGAAGGGGGTTTACTGGTAAAAAGACTGAAATTTTCACACACAAAACATAACCTTTTCTTGATTTACCCTAAATATATCCATCTTCAAAAAAACCCTAAATTAGCACTCACTCATTAGAAAAAGCCAATCTTTAAAAACGAAATTTTCACTTGGGTTTGGAGAGAATCCACAAGGGTATTGCGAATTTGAACTGAAATTGGCATTATTAGACGAAAGGAAATAAAACCCCCAAATTTTTTTTCTTTTTTACTGTTCTAGGGTTTGAAGAAACGAAACTGAAGGAAAAAAGGAATTGATTTCTAGGGTTTCAAATGCAGGAGAATTGGTGGGTCAATCGAGAATCAAAAGGGGAGGGTTTTGGAGTATTGGGGCGGATATGGACTGTGGAGGAGTGTGAGTGTGTGACCTAGTTTTTGGTTGACCTAGTTGGTTTTCCTAGGGTCAGTCAATCCATATCTAAATTCTGAGATAATTTACATGATTGGTCCCTGTGCTACTATTTATGTTGCATGTTTAGTGTCACTTGTGGTTTATATTTTATTGTACTCTTGGTCCCTATTTTAAAATGATTATGGAAATGGTTCATGTGATTTACATTATATTGTGTTGGTTCATGTGGTTTACATTATATTGCACTATTGGCCATGGATGGAGCTATAGTGACTCTCACGGTGGCACGTGTCACTGTATTATTTATCTCGCATAGGGTAAAAGTTTTTAGTTTTGTGAAGGTGCAATCGTATCGTCTTGGAGTGTGTTACCATATCATTCGAAACTTCTAAGGAGTGCACCTAAAACCCAAAAAAATCCTCTCAAAGTCAATAAAAAAACCTAAAAGTTCTTTTGGGCATTGTTTGGTAAAAATAAGTAGGGGTGAGCACGGTTCGGTTCGGTTCGGTTTTTGGCAAAAACCGAACCGAAAACCGAGCTTTGTTCGGTTTTCGGTTTTTTTCGGTTCGGTTTTCGGTTTTTCGGTTTTTGGTTTTTTCGGTTTTTTTCGGTTTTCGGTTTTTTCGGTTCGGTTTTCGGTTTTTTTCGGTTTTCGGATTTTTTTCGTTTTTCGGGTTTTTACGGTTTTTCCCCCGGTTTTTCGGTCTATAACTCTATATTTCTTCCATTTTTCAACTTGACAATTTTCCTTTAAGTTGTTCAAAAAATATGTTTGCATTCTTAAAAACCAATTTATTGAAGATAAGATAGAAACATACAAGCTTGAGACTTGAAGCCTAATAGTTCAAAATTTAGAAGTATATGAAATTGAAAATTAAAGAGTACATAAGAGGTGTTAGAATTGCTAGTTCTGTGAAAGATTAAGAAGAAAATCGATTAATCGACAATATATCCAATTATATATATATATATAATATAAAATTCTAAAATATATATGTAAATATATTATATATAATATAAAATTTTAAATATATAATATTTTCGGTTCAGTTCGGTTTTTTCGGTTCGGTTTTGGAGCCAGAACCGAAACCGAACCATTTGGTTTTTCGGTTTTCGGTTTCGGTTCGGTTTTTCGGTTTTTTTCGGTTTTCGGTTTTTTCGGTTTTGGTTTTTCGGTTTTTTTTTCGGTTTTTCGGTTTTCGGTCCGGTTTTTGCTCACCCCTAAAAATAAGTTAGCTTATAAGTCACCTTATAAGTCAAGTACATGTTTGGATGGACCATAAGTTATCTAATAAATTATAAGCTAGCTTTTTGAAAAGCTATTCTCACTAATCTTTTGGATACTTATGAGACTTTTTATTTTTTTAATTCTAAATATACCTTTGCTAAGTTTTATACTATTAATTCTCAAACATGTCTTTTTTTTTGTCCTTTTACAGTCATAAGCTACCTTATCAGCTAGTTTTTTGTCAAATGTAACTTATTCATCAACTACCTTATTAATCATCAGCTATCTTATCAGTCACTCGCTCCTTATCAGTCATAAGTTAACTTATCAGCTAGTTTGTCAAACATAGCTTTGGAATCAACCAAAAATCAAAAAAAATCTCTTGAAATCTACCAAAAAACCAACAAATCCTTTCGAAATCAACTAAAAAAACTCCAAAAAAACTCTCAATTCAACAAAAAAAATTTATCAAAATCAAAAAAAAAAAAAAAACTCTAGATTCCCACCAAAAAATCGAAAAAAAAAACTCTCAAGATATCAATCAAAATTTTGATTATATAGTGTCACCTCTTGAAAATTGTTCTGGCTCCGTCCCCGCTATTGGTCCCTAACCCTATTGGGACCAACAATGAGTAAATCACAGAGATATTTTTCATATATATTTTAAAATAGGGACCAACAATACACTAAAGTGTAAATAATAGGGACCAAATCTGTAATTTACCCAAAATTAAATTATCAAATGACTTTTTCGATACACTCAATCTTTACTGAAACTAAAAGGCTGACACATGTATGTATTAAATAGAATCACTTTTTGCATGAAATTATAATTACTAATAAGAGTTAAATGTGAAAATAAGTATTAACCAAATTGGATAACAACAATTTAATGAAAAGGGACATGGGTTAATAAGGTTAACCTTTTGCTGTTATTATCTGCTATTTATGAAATTTGAAATATACTTAGAGATAATAGAATATCTATTTAAGAACAATCATCTACATTATATACTATAATATCTTATAGAGTTAATTACATATTTGGTCCCTGTGGTTTACACGAAATTACGATGGAGGTCCCTGAATCCTAATTTTCATGCCTACGGTCCCTGTGGTTTGTATTTCGTTACGATGGTGGTCCCTTGCCCTAACGTCCGTTAAAAACCTCCGTTAGAGCAGGGGTATTTTCGTCTTTTAATACTTTCTAATTTTTTTTATTCATTTTTCTTATTAATTTTCACCTTCTTCAACACACCACCATCTTCATCTTCTTCAACACAACACCACCACCACCTTCAACCCACCACCACCACCACCCACCACCCACCACCACCACCCTCAACCCACCAACACCACCACTCACCACCAACAACCACCACCACCACCAACTCCCACCACCACCAACAACCACCACCACCACCAACTCCCACCACCACCACCACCAACTCCCACCACCACCACCAACCATCCCCACCACCAACTCACACCACCAACACCATTACCAACACTCACAACTACAACCATCAACTCCCACCACCACCACCACAGCCACAGCCACCACCACCCACCCACCCACATCCACCACAAAACCACCACCACCACCACACCCACCATCTCCAAACCACACCCATCATCTTCAAACCACCATCACCACATCCACCGCCTGTAAAACGCCACAAACCACCACCGTAGCCACCATCACCAGATCTACCGCCTGCAAAACGCTACAAACCACCACTATAGCCACCATCTCCACCCTAAAAAACCTAAAAATCGCAGATCCAGTTCTAAAAATCGCAGATCCATCCTTTTTTTTGCAAATCGCAGATCCATCCTTTTCTGCAAATCGCAAATCCATCCTTTGCTGCAGGCGGCGGCTGTGGATTTCTGCAGACGACGGCGGCAGGCGACGGCGGCAGGCGCGGCGGTAGAGAACGCAAAGTGGCTGTCAAGGTTGCAGCGTGAGAAGGTGGATGCGGCTGGAGGCAGGTGAAGGTGGGTAGCGGTGGAGGTAAGAGGCAGGAGGCGGCAGGCCGGCGGTGGAGGTCGCCGGCCGGTGACCGGCGAGGTGGCTGCTGCATCTAAGAGGTTTGGGGTGGGTTTAGGGTTGGGGAAGAGGGGGAGAGGGGAAGAGGGAAGGAGGAAGGGTTAGTTTTATACTAAAGGGTATTTTTGTCTTTTACCCTTCTTTTAACGTTTATTTTGACAGAAGTTAGGGCAAGGGACCACCATCGTAACGAAATACAAACCACAGGGACCGTAGGCATGAAAATTAGGGTTCAGGGACCTCCATCGTAATTTCGTGTAAACCACAGGGACCAAATATGTAATCTTATATTATACTTTTGAATGTCAAAATTATTTAATATCTATCATACTTTTGAATCTATGACTTTAAATATACGTTATACGATATTTTGTTAAAACTTTCAAAAGTAAGTTATTAAATGATTTGTATAATTATATCTATTTCAAGTTTAGAAATTAATAATGCTAGTATACAACTTTCGAGAACTTTACGTTTGAATTCTACAGAACAATTTTAACTATAAAACTAGTGTTAGCCGTTGAGTGGACTTAAAAATGTTCCCTTACATTGGTGTCCTTGGAAGCAGGTTTTATGTGGGACTAGTTAAAGTTGTCGGTAATCAACTTTTTGCCCAAATATATGTGGTACTTATATTATCGTATAAAACATTTATGTAGATCTCATTTCAATACTACAACATTAATTTATGAAGGATTAAGAAAAGAAATTTCAATGACAAATTAGAGTTTTGTTATAAAATGTTCATTGAAATCATGTACTATTAATGTGAGACAACAAAAGTGGCATGGACTTCATGCCTGTAAAAAAGAGTTTTGGTTGTAAAATATCTAAATCAAAAATAGTTATCTTTAAAACAAGTAATATTTTATATTGACATGTTATTAATATACACACATTAGTTATCTTTAAAATAGGTAAAATTAATAGATGATTTATATATACATGTGTATATATGTATACTAGGTTAACAAATAACAATATGTTATTTTCCGCCAAACCAGGTGGTCAAGATCTAGCAGTCAGTTCGACCAACCATGGACACTGAATATATTTATATACTTTTTATATATTAACTTATAGATCTATTTGACTATTTGTATGATGTTACATTAAAGTATACAAATCAAATTATATACTATTAAATAATTCTATATATAAAGAGAGAGATTTTGTTGTTTTCCAACAAGCCAACAAGCATTTTTGGACACTCAAGTAATAAGCTAACCATTCTTTCCTTTTTTCTCTTTTCTTTCTTTTTTAATGGTTAAGTTAAACACTTGTTTCTTTTTTCTTTTTCAATTTTGTTGGGGACTAGGATAGTTTTTCTATTGGGCAGCATCAAATTTTAACAGACATAATTTTAGAACTATGACCAACGATATATGTAGTGTGCCAGATTTATTTATTTATATGCATAATTTTATTTCACAAAACATCTTGAACTTAAACCACTTAAATTATTGGACAAGACCGTTTCTTGGTTTGTGTTCGATCGCGTAAATTGATCTAGCTTTTTAGGATGTAATTGACGTCATTTGAAAGAATAGAGAGGACAACTGTGGATTTAAAAGGACATCTTGAGGGATCACTGGTTAGGCAAATAATTGTGTGAGAAATTGAGGTTAACGTGAGAAGCATGAGTAGGATGAGAAGTGAAACTGAAATGAATTTTTTTCTCAGAGCCTTTTAACATTTTATATCTTCTGATAAGTTAAATGATAACCTAGCCACTTAATTACCTTCTAATTTTTGTCCAACACCGTCCTTTCGGTTTCAACGTCAGGTTTAGCCATATACACGTCGAATTTGCAAAAACACAAAGATTGTAGATCGTGTGTTGGATTTCCAGAGCATTTTGAATCGATTAAATCGGGGTTGCGAGTGCGTGATATATGATTAACAACACTCCACAGCTTGGCAAATTTTCCGGCATCCTTATTTTTTTTATCTCGTCATTCAATCATCAATGTTCACTTTCAAGTTGAATTTTGAGGAATAAAATAAACAATTATACATATTTTTAGATGTTTGTCAAATTACAAAAACAAACAATCTTATCGATTCAAATTTCAGACTATAGCATCGATCTCCTCTTAAAATCAAAGTGAAATCAGACTTCGGAGTTTGATATTCTCTCTAAGTCTCGAATAAGTTTCATCATTGTTTGAAGGCTTAAATGCAGATTTAGCCCCTATGATTTACAAAAATTAAATGCAGTTTTTATGATCTTTTTTCAAGATGTAAAACGATCATCATCTGTATATCACTTGCCCTGTGATACTTCCTTTTTCCGTTCATTATCCTTGCAACCGGCAACCCTTCCTCTATAATATTCAACTTTGGACCTGATAATATTGATATCCATTCGAGCTATAAGTGGAAGCAAAGAAAAGTTAGAAAGGCAAGACTTGTTGTCGTTGATCCCTGATGATTTGAAATAAATTGGCTTTTTATATACGTATATAATCTTAAATAAGAATTTAATTAAATTTATGATCTACTGGCCTGTTAAAAAAAATAGTTTCATATTCCTTAGAGCATGACCTATTATAATAAAAATGGTTTCATACTCTTCAAAATGTTGTATACTTAACTAAAATCCCATTTAAGATTATAGGGTTAAGTTCACGTGAGACCAAGTGGGAAAAATCCCCCACAATGGACTCCGGTAGGAGTCAAACTCCTGACTTTCACCATATGGGAACTATAACCCATGCATCAGACCAACTAAGCTGACCATCATTTGCTATATCTCACATTAATTGGGTGGTTACCACAAAGTTTCACCTCAGAAGTTCAGGAATGATTACAGATGACCAAATGGGTTGGGCGTGCCCCGGGATTGACTTGGGACCGGTTTGGGACCGCCGACCAAAGACCAGTTACACTTTTAGGCGAAATAAAGACTGTTCCAAGATCGGTTATGGGACAATTTGTATTTAAAATTTTATTAGGACCAACCAAATTTTGTATTTAAAATGGGAAAAGTCTACTAAAACCCAACGGACTTTATTGTTTAGAATGATTAAGTCCCTGGACAATTTTTTGGAACAAATAAGTCATTGGACTTTTTAAAACCTATTATATAAATCCTTAAACTTTCTAAAACCTATTGGATATGTCCTTATGATATATATAAACGATTAAAATGACTATTTTACCCCCTCTCGATTGTTTTTTCATTCTTTTTTTTCTCATTGCCATGCTAACTAAAAATTCCAATCAGAAACAAACCAACCTCATTACAAATTCCAATTAATTAAGGATTGTTTTACTGTAATTGAAAGAAATATCATCCCAAGCTAAATTTAAATTCTAATTAATTAAGAATTGTTTACTGTAATTGGAGGAATATCATCCCAAACCCATTTCAAATTCTAATTAATTAAGCATTGTCTAAAATGTAATTGGAATATCATCCCATAGGAATGTAAAACACCTATGGTCAAAAGTCAAAACTCAGGCGATGAAGAACTCATTGAATCAATGAGGAACCATGTGGTGAAAACTCAAGTGAGTCAAATTCTCATTTGAAACCAATTTGTCGATCGAAGTTCTTGGACAAGAGCAGTAAAACCCAATAATTTTCATGCCCCAAAATTAAGATTCGTGGACTAAGCTATCAGTAAAATCCAATAATGTCTGCAACAAAACTACCGACGACGACGACGAAACGACCGACGACGGCAGATTGTTAAATGGAGGAGGATCAGCGGAGGAAGAAACGACCGACGACGGCAGTGTGCTGGGTGAAGAGCGGAGGAGGAGAAGACCGACAGCGACAACCTGTGCCCGGTTGAGGGTGGAGGGGGCAAAGACGTTGGCGGTTGAGGGCGGAGGAGGATAAAACGCCGGCGGCTGAGATAGGAGGCACGCCTAGGTGGTGTACGGCGGCTGAGGATGAGGAGGATGGAAGAAGAAATACCAATCAGATTAAAATAATTAGTTTTTTTAATTAATATATTTACCTGCTATATAGGTTAAAGGTTACCATTAATGATTAATTTGATATGCTTGAAAAAGTCTAATGATTTATTGAAAGATTTTAAAAACTCTAATGGCTTATTTGTTCCAAAAAATTGTCCAATGATTTAATCATTCCTAATAGCAAAGAGCCTTGGGTTTTTCTAGACTTTTCCCATTTAAAATTTATTTTTAATATGCATTTGATTGAAGACCAAAATGTATTTTTTTAATGTACTTTATAAATTGTAATGTATTAAAAAAACGTATTTTTAGTGTATTTGATTGACGAAATGAAATATTTTAAAGTATACTTGATTGAACAATTTTCATTATACCAAAAAGTATTTTTTTAAAAATATTTTTGATTGACCCAACTATAATAAAAACGTATTTGTTAGTTTATTTGATTGATCAAATCCTTCATAATTTTTTTACATGTTAAAAATTAATATAAAAAATAAATAAATAAGGGAACAATTTGGGTTAAATTTAAATTTAAAGGGAAAGAGAAGGTTTGAGATGCGAGATAGAATGACGATAGAAACCGAGTTGCTAATTTAGTTTATTTACCTTTTGGTACTCTCAGTTGTTGGTTGAATCTTATGTTTACTTTAACATATTTATCGGATTTACTCACTTTGATATTGTGGTGACCGTTTTGGTCGACTTTTATCCATTATGGGAATTAAAGGATTCTTTTCGAAAGGTGGGTCCTTACATAGACACCAGTTCTCATAACCAGCCTCTATAAAAGCTTAATCATGCTAAGGTATTTTGGTAGAAGTGCGACCCAGCCCGAGACTGGTTAAGACAACCACTATTTAGGACCGGGACCGATTTGGACCTATCCTCTAGAACTGGTTTTCAACCAACTCTAGTCACGATTTAAGGAACCTTATATTCAGCATTAAGCGGAGAAAAAGGGTTTTGGCATTCACCTGTCATAGAGCAATAAAAGCCCTATGACTCGATGCCCACCAATTTGCCAAAAACGTCACCAGGTGGCAGCTTTAGTCTAGAATCGAACAAAATTAGAAACTAGAAAGGTATGTATAATTTGGTTTACATGTGAGATTTTATTTATTAATTGGTTTTCACAAAAACAACATTGATTTATTTAAATACGAACCAAATGAGCCAAAAATGTGGTTGTCGGAGTTGTTGGATCGTGTGTCACGGCAGAAGACGGGTCTCGGCTCGGTGGAGGAGGCCGTTGGGATCGGGCTGGTCGGAACTTGGACCCTAGTGAATCTTCTGAACTTCTGATGTTGGGCCAAAGACTTGTTTGGACTATTGGGTGCTAACTGGGCGTCTGGGCCAAGCTTGCTTGTTTGGTTTAACAAAGAGATGAAGCCCGAAGCTTACTAATTAGTTGGTTTATTTAATTGATTAGAAATATATTTAGCTAATCTATTTTCTATTTAATCTAGATGTATATGTTGATTTAATTAACATAGTAAATATTATTTTTACTTAATTATTTATTCTTAGCATGGGGGTATTTTTAATAAATCATTTACTCATATTGAGTGATTCATAATTGATTTAACCTGTCGTAATTAGATTAAACATTATTTTGTGCACTACAATTCACATTGGGGGATTTATGTAAATAGAAAATGTTAATTCGATAAATGACATCGAACTTGTAGATTTGGGGTTAAACGAAAGTTGACTTATTTGATGAAATCTTTACATTTTACTCGTTTGACCACATGCATAATAAATTGATAATCACAAAATCATATAAGTTATGTGAGACTTTGACTTTAGTTCTGATCGACTTATAGTTGATTTTTGTTGACGTTCTTTCACGAATTGTTGGTGGATAGTATGGTCTACATGATGTAAGTCACTGACCAGAAGCCGTTACATGTATATTGCCTAGTAAGGTGACGGGATGCATGCTATGTTTTAGTGAAATTAAGAGCTTACGCATCCGAGATGAAGCTAGAATTTGTTTTTATCGGGAGATTCATCTTGAACTTTAAGATCATAATCCTAAATTCCTATCTATAATTCAATATCCACAGAAAGATTGGCTAAGTTGATTTCTCTAAATGTACATTTGTGTTCCTCAATGCTAAATAATTATATATAGAAACAAAGGCTTTGTTTGGCAAGCATAAGCTAGCTTATAAGCTAGTCCATCCAAACATGTACCAGGAAGCTAGCTTATCAGCTAGCTTATAAGCTAGCTTTTTGAAACGCTACTTTGAGTAGCTTATGAGAAGCTTATTGTAGCTTTTTCCAATTATACCCTTATTAATATTAATTATTAAATTCAAAGGTATCCTTTTTGGTCATTTTACATACTCATAAGCTAGTTTTTGCCAAACATAATTTGTTCAACAGCTAGCTTATCAGCTACTAGCAAGCTTATCAATCAACAACTAGCTTATCAGCTATCTGCTAGCTTATCAGCTACCAGCTAGCTTATAAGCTACGCTTGCCAAACATAGCCAAAATGTAAAAGAAGATGTGAAATAAAACAGCTCTTGTATTTTTAAGATGTTTAATAATCAAAACAAATTGATAGAATAATTTCTAAATCTGACCCACAAAACTTACAGAGAAAGATCACCTTACATGTCAATACAAATGTTTTATTGTTAGTTGACCCCATACATTAATATGAACAAAATACAAATAACACATTTAATTCCTTAGTAGAAATTTCCAAGTTGTTTTATGTGACTATCAAGTCAAAACTCACAATCGAGTGATTCAAGTCCTTGCCCTTGAAAGCTACTCGTACGAAAATGGGTTAGGAATATTTTTGAGAGCTAAAAGTATTATTATTCACTCTGAATAATACATAACTAGTACTATACCCGTCCGTAGGCCGGGCATACAACATGAGTTAAATCTAGATTCAATTCTTTAGGTTTCTCAAAGTGATCATATATACGTGAGTTAAATCTAGATCCATTATTTTTAGGTTTCTCAAAGTGATTATATATACGTGTGTTTGCTTTTCAGAACATCTTGAATTGCTTAAATCAAGGTTTTGATGCGTGAGATACGGTTAAAACTCCGCAACCTTGCAAATATGTCAACATCATTTTTTTTTTGTTTCGTCCTTCAATCATCGATGCTCATAATTGACGTATTTAATAATTGACGTATTTAAGTTGAAATTTTGACAAGTAAACAACATGGATTTAATGTAGATTCAATTATTTTGACACTACTATTCCAATTATTATCTCGAACAGCACCGGCAATGAATCACCACCGGTGCTAACACATATGTATGAACCGAACTCTTTTTATTGGTATGAAGATGTTCCGTGTCTTCTGTTATAGTAAGCTTGTGTGATTAAACAATTAAAAAAAAGGACCCTTCTTTATTCAAGCATGAGTTGCGTATACAGCGTTAAAACTAAAAGTGCATGCCTTTAGATGTAACGAAATGCATATAAAAAAATTACATAAGTTTAAGACAACAACTTACTTTGAAGCAAATGCACATATGTAGATAATCTGCCAAATACTACCTGCGTCAAATATTTTTATTCCCGTCACAATTTCATATATTCAGGTGATTCTTAGGTTCTTCAATGTAACCTTTTAGACATGTTACATAAAATAATAATCAGGTAAGGTGAGGTTTAAGGTAAAACCTCAAATAAACAGTAAACCGAGGAAAATAGTTTTTATATTGTCTCTCTTGCTTGCCATGTTCAGGCTCGTTTGGCGTTTGGACCACCAAGTCAGCAACAGTATGTAGATAGGATGGTAGTATCGGTAGCTTTTTTGCATGGTCTTCACAACCAACGATTTGTTGTAATATGCTACTTCTGAATGGCCAGCCTCCCTGCAACTTCCATTATGTTTGGCACAAACTACATAACACACCAGCATAAGATCAATCCTATCACCTAAAAAAATGTATAAGAAACACAAACGGGATTGATATTAGAAGGGTGTTCAAAGAAATAGTAAATATCAAGTAAAACGTTAAGAAAATAGACTTTTGGCTAAATTAGATCATAGTGTAAAACCGGAACCAATTTGATTGTTGGCACGTAGAACCCACAGCACCAACAAAATCTCAATGCTAGAAATGGAAGAGAGAGAGGGGGGGGGGGGGGGGGAGGTAACTCAAACCGGACATAAGAAAACAATAAAGTTTGTGAAATAATAATAGTAAACTAATAGATCAGTAATAGACATGTTTGACCTGTGTTGAGACAAGTGCCTAAGTGATAATATGAACAAACTCACAACATAATTGGTTTCTCTGCTAAAAGAACAGATGATAAGCAATCAACGGACATAATTGTTTTCAATCCTGTGTTTGGCAGAGTAGTTGAAAATGTCCTATATGATAGCAACCCACAAAATAATAGATATAATATAAATAATCACATAAATTGCATGTTATTCCTGAAGCTTTGTTGCAAATAATTTCAAAAGGGTGATCAATATAGGCCACTTTGATGGTGACAGTTATCCCTGAAAATCTTATGGGATCACATACAAAAGAAAGCCAAAACAAAAGCAAATCAAACTTAGCTAATCAAAGGGAAGGTAAATGCAGAATATTTATGAAGCATATTCATAGTAAGCTTTAATAAGCCAAAAAAACCTCTCTTTCTATGTCAAATGTCACCCGTCATAAATTACAAAATCAGATGAATTGTGGCGAAAATGATTTTTTCCTTTATCAGAAATAGTGGTTGTTGTTACCTTTTTCTTTCTTGAGCAAATGTTACGTTTGCAAGTAAGCTTACATCTCAATGCAGCAGAACCTGTAGCAAGAAAATCCCACGGCTAGAGTGCAAATTTCCAAAAAGTAAATGATGAGTCACTTGTAGCATGCAGAGCCCAATAACATTAGTACCTATACCCATTAAAATTCACAACATAAATACATACATATATTTTGTTTCATGAAACTAATTGTACCACTTGATAGTTGCCGCAACAACAACTAAGTAGAAATAATATTGCTTGTAATAAGCATCCAAACTAAGTGCATAAGGTTCTTTAAACTTTTACCAGCACAACTCCCTCCCTTCAGAAACATGTTGCATAAATAAGCATTACTCTTGTGTCATCGAATTTAAACAACCAAGAACCGTAGTGACTTGCAAATGTTATCATGTGCTCAGAGTCTAAATTAGTAACTAAACATATAAATCATGTTTTATAAAGAGATAATAATGCCTGAGGCATAGAATTCAAACTCAAAAAATTACCTTGATTCCCAAATTGGGTTTTTGGCTGAACCAAAACTTGTTGATTCTTTTGTGGAGGAGAGCCTGATGGTGGAGTGAGCTGCAGAGGATTCCAACAATAGTT
This sequence comes from Centaurea solstitialis, assembly GCA_030169165.1. Lineage (NCBI taxonomy): Eukaryota > Viridiplantae > Streptophyta > Magnoliopsida > Asterales > Asteraceae > Centaurea > Centaurea solstitialis. Next base: position 87,019,123 of record CM058043.1, read on the forward strand.
AGATAAAAAACCCATTTACGTAAATAGAAATGGAACAAATTCTAGAGATTTAGATACCTTAATAGCTTATCGTCAGAAAGACAAGAGTATCCTGAGGGCCGATTTCATCCCCAAATTGAGGGTCACAAAGATCTCGTGAGAGTTATTTGATTGAAGATTCGTTGAGACTTCTCCTTTGTCGATTGCTTTTTCAGCTTTTTCAGCAATAACTTTGCCCTAAACTTTACCAAATAACAATTGATTTCAACATCAATCCTGCAAAAAGATTGATTTTTTCACATGGGTTTTCAAAGATCTTACTTGGGTAAGTTGCAATCTTTAGGTTGCCATCTCCAATTCTGATACATCGAATCTTTCTCCCATTTCCCCCATACAAGTCACCTGAACAGTAAGAAACTCACAGCCATCTTATCTATCTCTTCTATATTATATGTATCTTAATTAAATGAAACACACCAAGTTTACATGTATGTGGTATATACACCTTCAATCATTGATCACAAACAAAATATGAAGCCGAAATCAAAGAACAAAGAAAGAAGATATTAGATGAAAAGGGTATAAAATTGTACCTGACCGGGAAAAATCCATGGCTCTTGATGATTTCTTTTTAAGCACACCTACTGATGCTTTGCAACATCCCACTAGACGAAGAAGACCAAGATACAAATATTGTAATTAGGAAGTAAAGGAGTGGTTCTGGGTTATCAGATTGATGCCAATTCGTGGTCATTATAACCAAATCCAAATAAGAAAGGAAGATATGTGATTAAAAAAGTTACCTGATTTCAGCGAAGATTGATTACAGGAGACGATATGGAGTGGAGACATCGAATTCAGCAACAGAGATTGAAAGCTGGAGGAGATCGATTTGAGAAGTCAATTTCAAAGATGATGAGATATAGGGAGGGAGATCGTGGGAAGCCGTATAACCTTGTGAAAATCCAATGACAAGCAACAGCTTATGAATCGTCATCCTTGATGAACCACCGTTGTATTCTCTATCTTCTATTTCCAGATCCACACACCTCTCTTTTAGGGTTTCGAATCAAGGGGTTTGGGGGGTTTATATATTTCTATTTCCAGATCCACACACCTCTCTTTTAGGGTTTCGAATCAAGGGGTTTGGAGAGGGAGGATCGTGGAAGGTTGAAGAGAAGCGGTTGATGGATCGTGGTGGCCGTGGGGAAGGGGGTGGGCCGGATGATGGAAGAGTGGGATCGTGGAGAAGTTGAGTACGTGGGAATTGAGATGGGAGAGTGGAGATGGAAATGAGTAGAGGGAGTTGGGAGTTGGGAGTTTGACGTCGTGGGATGGAAGAAGGAGAGAAGAGTGGGCTGATCGGTTTAATAACCGTAAATAGGCTATTTTAAATGGCCCAGATTTAATCTCAACTTTGATCAACGGTCATCATTCAATCCCTCTTTTTAGGACTCACCGTGATTAATAGAGATATAATTATTCAGAGACAGGGCCGGGTTTGCCCAAGGGCGGCCCATGCAACAGCCCAAGGCAACAAATTTTGAGGGGGCATCATAAGCCCATTTGTTATATCACGTGACACGCTCTCGGTTGTCTTTATGTTCATAATGAAATTTAAGTTCGCATCCAAACTTTCGTTTATATGTGCGTGTGTGGATTAAATCCTATGAGAACCACAAATTTCCTACAAACCTGTGAGAACCGGCGGAAAAAGACTTCTTGTACAATTTTTTTTCATCAAATGTTACAATTTAATATATTGTTTCACATATGTTTGTGTTCATATGGTGATAGTTTCACATTATTTGGTTTCATATAATGATATTTTTTTCGTATATACTTTATTCACCATATACTATATGAATCAAAATTTCTTTTTTCACATGGATGTTGCTCACCATATGAACACAAATATATGTGAAACGATAGTTAAGGTCTTAGTATTTGACGAAAAAAAAATCATGTAAAAAGTTATTTGTATGTCGATTCTTACAAGTTTTTGTAGGAAATTTGTGGTTTGTATTTCATTATCGCCCTATATATATGTGTGTGTATGTATGTGTATGTAATATTGGATAAAAATCAAGGTTCCAAATTGCGCAAGGCGTGGTGTGGCGGCGAGGCCACACCTCAAGCCTTACGAGTAAAGGCGAGGCAATGGCGTTTTTTAAGGCATGGCTTAAGGCGGCAAATTTGTATATAATATATATGTATATACATGTGTGTGTTTATGTATATGTATAAAGTGGTAAAATAGAAGAATTTCTAAATTCTAATATATATTAACGAGCAAATTCTAACTGATACGAATGAAAAAAACTCTAATCGAAGTTCGAGATACAGAGTTTCAGAAAAATCAAAATTACACATTTTTAACGTCATGGCGGGCGGGCAATGGCGTGCCATAACGTGCCTCGACGAGCTCGATGCCATACATCGACGCCATGGGGGTTAACGTGGCAGCAAGGTGACACTTCGGCGCACCATTTAGAACATTAATAAAAATAGAGTAAAATGACCAATTTATCTCCGTGTTAACTAGTTTCAGTTAGCTTTGTTAGGGCAGGGAAGGGACCCAGTTCCAAGCAAAATGCAAACCATGGGGATGTTGGGTGTACCGTGTACTTAGTTACTCTAAAAGAGGGGCCGTAACCTAATTTTAAGCAAAGCATAAGAATCTAAACTGTAATTTACTCTATTTTTTAAATGGTAAACAAATAATTAAGTTTTTTTTTTAAAAAATTAGAGTGTATATATATAGAGAGAGACAGAAAAATGGTCCAATGAGGTGATGTAATTGGAACCAAGCTATGTAATTTTCTCTATATCGTTTTCTAAGTCCAAAGAATCAAAAAATGAACTTGTTACACGTCATGTGACTTCGTGTGCATATAAAATAAACCTAACAATTTAGAGTTTAGACGACGTTTTTGACTTTCTTCACTAAAACTAAACAAATATTCCAATGCATGACACTCTACCAGAGTGTCATGGACTGCCACATCAGTATTCCACTCACCATACAACTCTACCATTTTACACCCACAATCCATAACACTTCAATAGATTTAATGGATTTCCATCTCATATATATATATATATATAATTTACCAAAATATTTAAAAATCTATTAATTAATAAATATAATATTATAATTAATACATATATATATATATAATTCTACCAAAATATTTAAAAATCTACTAATTATTAAATGTAATATTTTATTAATTATTTTGTTTTTATAATAAAAAAATTAAAATTAAAATTAAATTACTGATTAATAAATATAATATTATAATTTATATATATATATCATAATTAATAAACTAACAATTTAATATAAAATGAAAAAATTAAATGGGACCCACTTTACCTTCCATTAGGAGTGTAATGGGGATTACACTGCACCCCATTACACCTTCATTAAACTCCTTCCACAATGCCTTGAACCCTATTAAACTCTCATGAAACTCCCATGACACTCCCATTGTAGATGCTCTTAAAACCCATTATTTAATCTCTTTCTAATTACAGAAACCATTTGTTCAATCTTTCAATATTAAAGTTGGTTTCATCTATAAACTCAAGCTTTAGCACAATCTACTTAGCTTAGATATTTATAAAATAATAAGGGTTTATTTATTATGATGTTAATATTTAATGATGATTATTAGAGTTTATTCATTATAATTAACTCTTTTTATGTTTTTTTTTTGATATATTCATTTAAATAAGATATTTTGTAGAATAGATGAATGAGTGAGATTAGTTCATAGGGTTTATAGTGACAAGGAGGTTTTCAAATGATCAGAAGTATATATACACATATATGCATAGGGTTAGGTTCCGTGAGAAGTGTTATATTCGTATTGATCGCGTGCAACCCTTGGTTGGGTTCACCAACTCACTTAGTCACTTGCATTTAAAAACTGACATTCCTTGTGGATATGACCAAACAAAAAATATGTAATTGTCAGCAAAGTTGTTTACTTTTTTTAATCCAAGAAGTTTTTCTTACTTTATACACAATACATAGGTCATCGATTCAGCATTGGCTAAAAAAGGGGATAAAATCCCCAATAAGTAGTTCAAATCATTTTATCGATATGAGTGTTCTATATTGATAAAATATTTATTTTGAAACCATCTCTATATTAACATAGTGGTAGAAAGAGTACCATGCTGCGTCTGGACTTCAAACAGTTTAGCTTTAACCATGTTAATGGTCCCACATTATTGGTTGATAGAGAATCAAAGTGGATTTTCCAATAAATTACGAAATGCTATAGTTCTTACATATGATTTCTGAATTTATTCAGAAGTAATTCGCGAGATCATGCACCCTTCTTTCTTAGGTATAACTCACTTGTAATCATATCTGAATAGAACCTTGAAAAGAAAGAAAACCGAATAACTCATCCAAATTACTGATAGAGATAAACCAATAGATGTTATATAACCACCTCTATAGAAAAAAAACCCTTTACTTAACGAAAATTGGAGCAAAACAAATCATACAAGAAAAAACGATTATTTTATTATTTATTATTTGATATTTATTTGTTGTTTCTATAGTTTTTCTAGTTTTGTTCTTTTAATTTTAATCCAAACCTCATCCGTTTGTATGTTGTACTACGGTGTCGTTTATTCTTCAAGAGGTTGAAGTCTAAATTCTGATTTCAAGTCCAAAAAATAAGAGGTAGATGATACATCTCTTATACTTTTAGAGGTCGGTAAGAGGTTTTCCAAACTTTTCTTAAAAGTAAAACAAATAGTTTTAAGTCTATAAACCTTTTAATTTTTAATTTTAAAAAGTTTTATGATTTATTTCTTTAAAATCAAACAACCCCTAAATGATAACATGAAAAACGGTAACTTTTGAGTTATTCATTGTTGGGGTTTTTAAGTGACAATATGGAAAATACAAGAGCCTGTTGTGTCACTTCCTAAAACTACAAAAAAATGGCTATTTTGGGTTTGGAAGTCTTGTACCAGATTGATGGGCAAATAATCCGTTTTACTCTGTGATAATTACGTCCTTCGAGTCTCTATAATAAACCCATCAAAAGCCCTAGGAAAATTTATTACAAACAGAAGCGAAATACCAAAGAATGGAGATCGAAGTTTGTAAATATTATGTTAAGATTAAATGTAATTAACTTTTTTTAACAAAGAAAAAGGAAACTCTAGATAAGAGTTTCGGCATGGTCATCATCCAGCCTAGAGACCTAAAAGAATATAAGTAGACAAAAAGGTACAAGGTTACAATACAGACAAAGGATTACAGCAGCTCCACATGGACCTTAAAACATAATTACAATTGGACCAAACTAATCAAGGTAAAAAAACTTGCATTTTCTTTTTGTTGAAATAATGATTAATTAGTTAGTAGGATATTATAATCCACTTGTTCAAATAGATTCATATAAAGAAGGTCAAAAGATCGTCAATGGACAAGAGTTGTTGATTACAATGACGCCAAATGACATTGGATAAAACCAATTGTTGCTTAGGGTAAGTGTTAATAAAAATGATTACATTATAAATAATGATTAGAAACGTATTGAGAACAAAAGTGGATAAATTCTTTTGTTTTTTTTTTGTTATTTTTCTTATAATAAGTAAATAACTATGCTCTCTGAATGTTTTCAGAAAGGGGATAGTTCTCCGAAATGTATTAAACTATCCCAAAAATCCATTGTGTGTATATATCCAACTACCAAAATTGCTATTGTGTGTATCAAAGTTTATTTTTTTTGCTATTGTGTGTATTGTGACCAGTTCAATCGGTCATCAACCGGTCAACTGCAGTTAGGACGGCGACCGGAGGTGCTGTGGGGGCGGTGATGGTCGTTCTAGGTGATGGTGCTTCTGGGTGGTGGTTTTGGGTCGAAGATGGGCGATGGTGGTGGTTGGATGTTGGAGATTGACGATGGGGTGGTTGGAGATCGGAGGTCAACGATGGTGGTGGTTGTAGGTCGGCGGCAACGGTGGTTTTGTTGTTGTTGGTGGTGGTTGGAGATGGCTGCTGAGAATGTTGTTCGTGTTGGGGTTTAACTGTGATCACCGAACCGTAACTGATCCGAGAAACACGAAAACTTTGCGGAAGCGATTTGTGGTTTAAACCCGGAAACCACGATCTTTCGTTTTATAGGTTTTAATCAATAACATTAACCTAAAGTTACCTAGATTGCTTGAGTTTTGATCCACCTATGAACGACCGACGAATGCTCCTCTAGTAGAGCTGAAAAACCCGACTGATCTCAAAAACCGAACTGGTTTAGAGAGAGGTGGTAGGCAGCGATGGCAAGGAGGGAGAGAGAGGGTTGAGAGGATTTTCTGGAAACTTAGCAACTTATTAATTGATTGTTCTTCTTTTCTTTAAGCCTATAAGGTTTATTTATAAGGCTTAATATTCAGTTTCCATCCAACTCAGTTTCCTTTAATAATTATCTCATTCTTTTCTTTTCTATTAAGAAAAGGTTTATACTAGATAATTACCTTAATTAATTAAATGACTTTAATCAATTAAACTATTCTATTATATATTTATTTAATAAATATATAATTTCCTTACAACCCTCCAACTTTGAGATTTTTAACTGAAATACCCCGACTGATTTATAAATGACTATTTATAAATCTAATCCCTCCATTTTGAATTATAAATGACTGTTATAAATTCAATCTTTCCATTTCTGGGTTTTTCTCAACTTATTCGATTTATAGGTCCTCATAAGTGTGACCCTCAAGTTTCTTGTAACATTGGACGCGCAATCACTGGTTTGTCAACTTATGCACACAATTACTAACAGACTCCCACTTGTGCAAGTTGGCAATACCGCCTTGATTACACTGACCTAAGGAGGCCCCTAGACAGGCACTTAGGCTAACCAGGTTACAAGAACTCTTATACCCAGACTGGTGATAGAACATTTCCTTAAGGAAATTACATCTATGAAACTTCTGTTCATAAATTGGGTATAACTTGGCTTTTCCCTTTGCATCTCGATATTTGATCTATGAGTATGAGCTTGGAAAGTGTCAACTCTGAATACTCAAGATTATGTTTTCTCGACTATCCGACTTTTACTGATAGGTAAACGACAAAGAACTAATCAGTTCGTTTGGGCATGGCCATGCACTTCATCAGTATACTCAGTCAGTCAAGAAGGGCCCAGAAATATCTCTCTTCAGAGAAGAGATGCAAATCCCATCTTGCACATCTGCCTTTAACACCACGGCTTCCGCTGAATCTAGTTACGCCCTTTATAGCCACCCTGTTACGGCGTAGCGGTTGAGTGTACTAAGTATTCAGTAGTCCTCATGACATCAAATCAGATACCTCAGGTGATAGGGACAACCACTGTGAGATTTACTTATGACTATTTCCAAGAAGTAATCTCAACCGCGGATCACGTCCGATATTTGCTACTCTATCAAATATCTGTGCAACTTTTAGTCTACAACACTTGTAGCTGTTATTCAGTAACTGATCATAACTACCTAAAAGTTCACAATGACTTTAACACCTTATCGGGTTCCCACCACGACAAGTTGTCACGGACAAATTTTGAATGAAAAACTGAAAACTAGTTTCACTCCTGGATTATAAAACATGCAAAATATAAAAGTGATAAAGAAATTAATTTTGTATAGTCCATACTACGCGCTGTAATAATAACAAAATTAATGACTTTTCTTAATAACTTTTATGATATCTATTTAACGTTTGTTAAATACTGATCTTAAAATGAAGTATCACCTATCTTCAGTTTAAATCCTTTGATTTGTAGTTTACCATTTTAATCAAAGTGACAACCAAATAATACAAGTCTGTGTTTACTGATACTGTCTACTTGTATCTGCTAATCATTGTTTTGCAAACATTTAAACAAAAATTAGTCTTTTATTTTATCATATCCCTTGAACTTGGAGACCTGGAATAACTCCTAGTTCCTGAATATGTAAAACTGCAACTTTCCTTAGTTGCTGTGTAGATGAATGATTTCTACCTGAAATCAGATTCCATTTACTATGCTGGCAAATTTATTGGAATTCTATATTTAATCCAACACTTTAATTATTGATTTTGAAGTCAATCATGACTTTACTAAGTTTCAAGATCCTTGAAACTTTTATCCTTTTGACTATAAGGTAAATTATATCTTATGAATTCTCATCCTACCTGGATCATGAATTCCGAGATATATTGAATCAATAATTATATCTTTCATTCTTTATCTCAGACTAGATAGAGAATAAATTGGGCTCTCACTAACCTATATGAAAACCAATTATTACTCAAAATTCACTATTGACTTAGTCAAAACTTTGATTAGTCAATTATTTTAAGTAATATACTTGAGAATTCTAACATTTATAAAACTTAACTGGATTTTGTTAAATTTTAATTCCAAAACTTGGAATTTTTCTAGTTTTATAAATACTGTTATTAACTTTATCTGAGTTAATATCCTAGATTCTCTTCTAAACATTTGAATAATTAAACTTGATCATAAAAATATTATTCATAAATGTTTTATTCCCAAAAACACATTTCTATAGAATATCGCGTGTTTTGATAGTTTTCATATGAATTACTATTGAAGTAACTATAATAGGCAATCTCTAGGATTCAGTCAAAACTTGACTTTGTCAGATTTAAAACTTCATGCATAACAGATATTTATTCAAGACAATAACTTATAAAATTTAAAACCATTCAATAAATTTATAAAAGGTAAAACTAAAATAACTATTTAAAATAAAATTGTCTTGAAAAATAAATATCTAAAATGAAACTTCCATCTTGATCCTTGCAATTCTTGGGCATCTCACTTCTGACCTCCTGCAATAGTCATTTGCTCTAGGTATCAGTATACTTGTAAACTAACAAGTAAAAAAAAGTGACAAATTAAAGCAATCATAAATATCTGAGGTTTAAATACCTGCTTCATGACGCTTTGGGCAGTTTTGCCTCCAGTGACCGATCTCATTGCATGTGAAGCAGCGATTCTCGGTCCTAGCTTTATTTGGCTTAACCTTCTTGCCCTTGCCCTTGCCTTTGCCTTTCTTGGGTGCACTCCGGACGGCCTGGACTGGTCCCTTTCCTTTGCTGGTGCTAGTATGCCCATTCTTCTTTTTCACCCCTCCATCTCTTACCATCAGGACATCCTTGGTTTTGTTTTTGGTCCCCATATTCAATTCAGCTGTCTTCAGCATGGAGTGTAATTCTGCTATTGACTTCTCCATGTTATTCATGTTGTAATTGACCACAAAGGGCTTGTAGTCATCTGACAGTGAATTGAGTATAGTATCCGTTGCTAGCTGCAACGGAACTGGGTGACCAAGCCTTTCCAGATGATCCAAGTGCCATTTCATTTTCATGACGTGGTCACTTACTGATGTCCCTTTAATCATCTTGCATTCATTAAATGCTTTTGTGGCATCGTAACGTTCTGTACGAGCCTGTGTCTGGAACATGTCCCTCAACTGGCGGATCATGTCATAAGCATTTGTGTTTATGAGCCCTGCTTGTAGATCTGGGCTCATAGTTGCAAGCATGAGACAGGCGACATCTAGCAGATCATCTGTATGCTTCTTGTGAGCATTCCTGGAAGCAGCCGGAGCAGTTGCCGGAGGAGCCTCCCCAAGGGGCTCTTCAAGGAAATAGCATTTCCTTTCGTGTCTGAGCACAATCATCAGATTGCGCTCCCAGTCAAGGAAATTAGGACCGGTCAGCTTGTCCTTTTCAAGGATGGAGCGGAGGGAAAGATTGTTAGTGCTGGTAACAGTGCTTGCCATCTACACATTTAAAACTTTTGGTCTTTAGCAACTGTAAATAGATTAATTTCCAATAAATATCAATAAACCCTTAAATGATCAATTTATTGGACTAGGATCCTTATTTCATACGTCCTGATGTGCGGTGTGTTCTTACTCCATCAGGACCGTACTATTTCGGTAGGTAAGGACTTTTACCAATCACATCTAACTGACATGACTCCTAGATCTTTTCGGGACCACGGTAACTAACGGTGCATGTTTCAGTCCCTCTAAGTGCATTTTGGCTCGGTACCACCCGGTGAACTTAACAGAACCAAAATAGATCTCACCATTTTGGGGACCTGATTACTTTACTCTGGCCGGTACTAGGGGTGAGCAAAAACCGGACCGAAAACCGAAAAAAACCGAAAAAAAACCGAAACCGAAAAACCGAAAACTGAACCGAAACCGAAAACCGAAAAACCAAATGGTTCGGTTTCGGTTTTGGCTCAAAAACCGAACCGAAAAAACCGAACCGAACCGAATATATTATATTATTTTAAAATTTTATAAGATATATATATAGGGAAGGTTCAAACATCTTATATATATATCTATATATGTTATCGATTTCCCCTTGATCTTTCACGAAACAAGCAATCCTAACGCCTAAAACATCTTGTTTGTATTTTGACGATTCGTAAACTTACTTAATTTTATTATTTTATACTTTTATAGTTGAAAATATAGAAGATAACCGAGAACCGAAAGTCAATCCGTTTCACCAACCGGTTGAAAAATGGAAGAAACATAGAGTTATAGATCGGAAACCGGGAGAAAAAACCGAAAAACAAAAAAAAAAACAAAAACCGAAAAACCGAAAACCGAACCAAGAACCGAAAAAAACCGAAAAACTGAAAACCGAAAAAACCGAAAACCGAACCGAAAAAAACCGAAAACCGAAACGGCTCGGTTTTCGGTTCGGTTCCGGCCAAAAACCGAACCGAACAGTGCTCACCACTAGCCGGTACCACCCGGAGATAATTCACAGAGTTATGTAACCCCTTTAGCTTCGGTTTGAACGCGGACGTTCAAGGTGTGTTCACTTACAACGCCCACGTACCTTACGCCAGAGGTGTCCCTAGATGGGTTGCACTACTGATCTATGATTTTTCGGGGTTTTATTTTATAGTCCAGTTTTAAAGAAAATTGTAATTTTTGGAAAACTGATTGTTTGATCTGATGTTTTAAACTAACTGTTTCAAAGATTCTTGCTAATTAAAACTAACTGTTTTAAAAGCATCTTGTTTGATCAAAACTATCTGTTCTAGTTGATAAAACTAACTGTTTTGTCAACTTGTCTTTAAACAATCTATTTACAATTTTCCCGGTTTTAAATAAAATCTACCGTTCAAAATCCTTTTAGAAAAACTGGTGATTTTCAAAATTTAAAACCATTTCCTTTTGTGATATAATCTAGTTTTAAAAACTTACAATTCTAAAACTACTAATCATGCAATATATCATAATTAAACAACCACGCAGTTAAAAAGCCATAACTACACAGTAACTAATTATAGGTTTGCCAACTTTTGTTCCTAAGGACCAATAATGACTTATCTCCTAGATAATTCTAACACCTTGCGTAGCTCCCACTGGCTCCGACATCCTTGTTAGAACTCTGGGAAAAGGAAAGAGGTTTTTCTCGCATAGCTTCGACTGGCCTCGCCTTCTTCGTAGGTAAAAAAAAAGAAAGAACCTATTGTCCTATGGTCATTATTACAAAGGGGTTGTAAATGGCACGCAGGCCTCCCCATAATATTCCAAAATGGTCTAAGTTGGCAAATGCTATAATACGCAGGCATATTAAAAAACATGTGTATTCATTCAAGCAATCATGCAATCATGCATTTATAAGCAATAAATATGAATACGATAAATAATCTTAGATCCGTTAAAGGTCTTGTCTTGTTTTTCGTAAAACCTTATTTTAATTTATAAAAACAAACTGTTTTATAAATGACAACTTTAAATCTATTGAAATGTCTTGAATATGTTTTTCGAAAAAACGATCTTAACTGATTTGTAAAAACAAGCTTGTTTTTTATAAATCTTAAACCAATATTTTAAATTGAAAAATCAAAGTTAGTTTTATAAAAGACTTTTCTCCTTTTAAAAATAATTTGGTTTTATACGAGTAACTTTTAACCGCACGGGTTAAAATTGGATATTAGATTTTCTTAAAAAGCTAGGTTCAACACTGGGCCTTTGAGCCCTTTACCAAACTGGCAATAACTGGGCCTTGGGCCTATGACCCGTTTTGAAAAATTATCGTTCATCGAAAAAACCTATCAGAAGACCTGGTGACCATTGCTCGCGGCTCGACTCTGCTGTTCGCGGCGCGAACTAACATTGATCACCACAACCATCACTTATCGGCGTTCGCGGCGCGAACCAGTATGCTCGCGGCACGAACCTAGGTCAGATTACCACCACTAGGCTTGGCCAGCAGTGGTCGGTCTTACCTATCGACACCGTTCACCACCGCCACAGTGGTGGCTTCTGGTGGTTGCCACTCGATCGAGAACCGCCACCGTCGACGCCTTATACCGCCATCACCAAGGTGGTTTCTGGCGGTCGTGGTCTCTTTTCGCCGATCACCACCACCGCTAGGCGCGGCCGTGAGGCAGCCAGCGGTGGTTGGTCTGGCGACGGCGGCCAATGCCACCGTCTCTTGCGATCACCATCATCATCATTGTTTATCGATTGCCACCATCCACCACCGTGGTGGCTTCTGTGTCCGGTGATCAATCGGCTACTGCCATCGCTTGGCGTGGCCGTTAGGCAGCCAGCGGTGGCCGGTTTTGCCACTAGGCGACGTCGTACACAACCACCACCGAAGTAGTTTCTGGCGGTTGCGATTCGGTCACCGTAGCCATGGTGGCTGTTCGTCTTCTCGATAATACCCGCCACCACCGCACTGGTGATTGCAGTTGTGTGGTGAGTGAACGCCGCGGCCACCACTAATCTGGTGATACGACCCGCGGTGGTTCGTTGTTGTGATGGCTTTCGGCTACTATCACCACCATCAATCGACGACGATGAGGCCAAACACGCCCCCCCCTTCGCGCCGCTGCTCAATTTGAAGAACTAAAACAGCCCACCACCACCGCACTGGTGGTTGTGATGCCGTGGCCACCGCCTGGTGGTTTGCGGCTGTGAGTACGTGACCGCCGCAGCCTCCGCTAATCTGGGTGGTTGTGGTTCGGTGGTCTTACAAACAACGGCCGGCGCCGCCACCAGCGACTGTGGTGCGGCCTGGTTGTTTTACGGTAGCGACGGGATCGGCCGCCACCACCTAATTGGTGGTGCGGCCGGGTGGCTCCTCAAGGTAGCGATCGGTTGCCGCCACCACAAACGGTGGTGATCGATTAGGGTTTATATGAAAAACGATGTAACGATGACTAAAATCATATTTTTATACGAAAAGCTTAAAACTTTTAACGGAACTATAAGCCTAAACGAATAAAACGAAAACGTGGCTCTGATACCACTGTTGGGGTTTAACTGTGATCATCGAACCGTAACTGATCCGAGAAACACGAAAACTTTGCGGAAGCGATTTGTGGTTTAAACCCGGAAACCACGAAAACATTGGACGCGCAATCACTGGTTTGTCAACTTATGCACACAATTACTAACAGTTCGATGGTGGTGGTGGTTCGATGGTGGTGGTGGCGGTTCGATGGTGGTGGTGGCGGTTCGATGGTGATGGTGGCTGTGATGGTTCGATGGTGATGGTGGGATGGGCGGCGACGATGGAGGTGGGTGATGGTGGAGGTCGTCGGTGCAGGTCACCGGTGGAGGTGGGTGGCAGATGTGGGTGGTAGAGGGTGACGGTGGAGGTGGGTGTGGCGGTGGTTCTCGACGGTTCGGTGGTTTCCGGTAGCGACGACGGTGGTTTTCGGCAGCGACAACGATGGTTCTCAGCGGCGGAATGGTGGAGGTGACCTGTTAAACAGGTTACAAGTCATCTGATACACACAATAGCAAAAAAAATAAACTTTGATACACACAATAGCAATTTTGGTAGTTAGATACACACAATAGATTTTTGGGGATAGTTTAATACATTTCGGAGAATTATCCCCTTTCAGAATCTACAAAAAAAAAAAATACATGTAATTTTAGAAATTACATTTTTGTCTTGACTTAAGATAAATTTCATATTTTACAGTTTGTAGAGTACAACCTAGTCCCCATTTGTAGAGGAGTTCAACCTAGTCCTTAGACTTTATAAGAGTGTGTTTGTTATGCAAAATAGGATGAGACATGATTAAACATAATAAAGTTGTTCAATATTTGGCGTGTCTTTATGTGGAACTAATGGGAACTAACTAGAACATTTTGGAACAAGTGTGTTCTCTCTTATCCCCCGGAACTAGATGGAACAAGCCCCTTACGTTCAATATACCCTTCTCCCTCATCTACTTCCTTCGATTTTCTTCTATATCGAGGGCTTCCATCGATTTCTTCCATCCATCAAATTTTCCAGATTGAGAGCTTCCATCCGTTTCTTCGACCATCTTCTTTGTGTTTCTTTCATCAAACTCCTTTCTCATCATCGACTTCCATATGTTAGTCACCATCGACTTCCATCTATTTCTTCCATCGACTCCGTTCTGTTTCTCACCATTGATTTCTTCCATTGATTTCCATGTGTTCCTTCCATTGATTTCTTTTTATTTTCACCATTGATTTGCTATTTCTCAACATCTAACTTGCTATTTCTTCATAATCGACTTTTAGAAAATCAATTTGCTGTTTATTGAATCCGGAGGTTGTGGTTATGGTTTAACTTGGTGTATTTTACCTTGATTATTATGATCTTTAGATGGATGTTGTGGTATGGTAAAAAAATTGTTTATTCGTTTTAATTTAGATTAATTATTTCGTATAAAAAACATTGAGAGTAAATTGGTCATTTAATCGAGTCTTGTTTCTCATATCCAGTTTAACTATACTGATCGTCAACTATCAAGTAATTACACAAATAGTAAACAAATTTAAATCCATTTCAAAACTTACAAAATAAACAAGATCTATAAAATTTCACTTTTGGTCCCCAACGTATGTCAATTTCAACGGTTTTCGTCCCTCAACTTTGTTTTCTCATATCCGTCCCTCACGTTTGTTAGTTCTCAACATATTTTGTCCCTAATCTTAACGGCCGTTAACTTTTTCGTTAACTTCACTTTAATGAAGGGTATTTTAGTCATTTTATTTATTTTCTTGTTTTTGTAAATTCCATCAAACTCTAGGGACTTGGTTAGTAATTCTCTATATATTATATATGGATATAGATATATAGACATTATATACACACAGATACACAATGACCCAAACCTCAACCATCAACGGCGTCTTCGTGGCCATCTCCAACATCCGACCACCAGTAGCATCGATGGTCCTTGGCAAATTCGGCAAGCAAAACCCAGAGGCTTCCTCAACGGTTACATCTTCGTCGCTAGATCTGACACAATGCACACGAGAGGTTCAAAGGGTTGCTCAAAGACTAATAAAGGTTCAAGGTTCAGTAAACTTTTGGGTTTTGGGTTTTAGTTTTGATTTTGATTTTTCGATCTGTTGAACGTGGCCGACGATTGATTAGTCGACTCCATCAACTTCACCTTCTGTCGGCCACCGCTTCTTCCGCCATCTTCACCACCGCCATCCCATTTGTCACTAGTCGACACCATCAAAGTCGTCCCTTTCAAATCGGTGTTGTCTACTTCGTTGTAGTAGAGTCAATTTCATCCCTTAATCCATCCTATAGCTTCAATTTCATCGTTTGATTCGTATTTGGTAACAAATTTTGGGTTTTTCCCTTCAAAATCGCGTTTTTTTGCGATTTCTGGATCTGGGACAAATTAGTTGTGATTTGTTGGTTTTTTAGATTGTTTGGAGGTCGTTTTCTTCCTTCAATCCTCCCTAATCAATCAATTTCCTCGTTTGATAAAACTAAAAATCATGGGCTGGTGGAAGAAGATTGTTGGATGATATTAAAAACCCTTTGTTGAAAATTAGGGTTAGAAATGGAAGAAGAATAAAAAATTGAAGAAAAGGAGATGGGGGTGGTGGTTAATTATGGTCCCTGAATTTTGGTGGAATTTACAAAAACAAAAATATTAAAGAAAATAAATAGAATGACTAAAATACCCTTTACTAAAGTGAAGCTAACGAAAAAAGTTAACTGCTGTTAAGATTAGGGACGAAATATGTTGAGAACTGACAAACGTGAGGGACAAATATGAGAAATCAAAGTTGAGGGACGAAAACTGTTGAAATTGACATACGTTGGGGACCAGAAGTGAAATTTACTCTAATTAGAAACATATAAAGAGATTTCAAATCACCCAAATCCAAATCACTACATAAAATCAAATACATTCCATTCTATGTCTTAGGATCATGTGAGACCAAGCTGTTACCGTGAGACCGCGTGAGACCAATACCTAACGTACGAAACTTCACAAAAAAACACCATGAATGTACATAAAACACGAATACGCAGACCTAAAATTCACTTTCGATGCAAAAAAATATCGAAAACAAGCTTAAAAACGTAACCTTCACAGCTCAAGTTCTGTGAAGGTTACATATATATAATGCAAACTTTCACAAAAAAAACTGCTGTGAAGGTTTCGTTTTTTAACCTTTTTTTGGAATTTTTTTTTTCCGATAGTGTTTTTTAGTATGTTTTAACGATGAATGTTCAATTTTTTTTACCTTCACAAATGTTTTGATGTGAAGTTTAAAGTAAAATATGTTGGTCTCACCGGTCTCACCAAAAAGACTTGGTCTCACGGGAACTTAACTCTCCATTCTATTTCTACAAACTAAATGCATCTTTAAGACTAATCAAAATGTGCATAAACTAATGTGAGTATTTATCTTTAAAAATTATTTTATTTAATTGATGTACTAATTTTGAGAAAAGAAATATGGTGTGGAATTTGAGAAACATGTGCAAGGAAAATAGAAAAGTGGAGTCAATGATAATTTTGAGAGACAGGTGGGTTTTTGCATTTGGGCACGTATAACACATGCATGTGTTATAATTGTTATTATAATAGTAAACACATGTATACTACTTTTGCTTTTAACTTAAAAACATAAGGAAATACGTGTGAAATAATGAAATCCAAAAAACTTATATTTAAGTCGGATGATTTCATGAAACATAAACATGATTAATAACAAATAATAATAGTTAAATTAAAAGCTTAAACGTAATTATACCTAATACCTTATATTTTGTCCGTTGTTATAACCACTCTAATGCATGGATTTAAATAATACCATTTTCTCTTCTCTTCATTTTTAATTAATTAATTAATTCTTCCTCAATGTCAATACTTTTAAGCTCTAAATAAATACTCATCTCCCCCACACCCCATGAAAAACAAAATTGCTATAAGTCCCAATATCCAGGACAATCCTATAGATATTGATTATAATACAATGTTTTAAATAAATATAGATATGATAAAAAGAAATGATAAAATATCTATAACGTAATACATAGTTTAATTATGTTAAGGGCAATATATATAATAGTTGTGTATTTTCTTCAAAAAAAAAAAATAGTTGTGTATTCGTGTTTGTAATATCTTTAACCAGATGTAACAAATTATTTTATTCCAACATGAATTATGGATTTTAAAGCTTTAATGGTAAATCTGGTGTTTCTATCATTTATAAAATAACGTTAAAGAAACATTGATACAAAATACATATCTTATTATTCATGCCTTATAAATAAGCAATTACTAGGGGGTAATCAATGATAGATACCTTGAGAGTAGTTTTTTCCTCGGATGAGAGTGTGTTTCTTTTGAATGAAATTTGAAATATTCAAAGGGAATTTTTGCATTCAAAGTTCAAATATTTTGTCTTAAAAGCAGAATGGGACATTTAATATAAACAAACTTTTAATAAATATGGATAACGGGAAATGATTGCATGAAGTTTTGTGACTCTTTTACACTTTAATAGTTTGAAATAACATGTGTCTGACACGGATCACTCAAACATATATAATGATCTACATATCTTTTGAATCAAAGTATATAGTTTTTCGGTGGTAATGAAATTGGTTTGAGTAATGCCTTTCAAAAACAGAAATTTGTATTTTACATTGTTGGATTTCTTTTTTCAAAATTCCAAACAAGTAGTATATAAAACTCGTTCAAAAAAATGATTTTATCAAAAGTATTGTTTGCCAATGATGACTAGAAGTAATTGCTTATAAAGTATTAACTCAAGATATATTCTTCAATAATTTTTTGTAGCATAACTTGAAATTAGTTTCACAGACATTCAATTCGTTGATATGACATTTTTATAAGCTAAAGTATGATGCTACAAATATTGCATTTCAACTACTGATTTTTCATATTTGGTGTTGTAAAAAAAGAATTATTACAAAATACAATGAGCTTGTAATAATATAAATTATATATAATATTATATTATTTTGTCAATCATAGAAACTACATACTTGTCAAGTACATTGAATATATTAAACTGTGGGCCTACTTAGGTGGTTGTTTTACTCACTATATTGCATTAGAAAGGGGATTTACTAGTATGGTCTCATCCACTTCTTGTCAAATATAAATCATTTTCAGGAAAAGATAGGACGGCGGGATCTTCTAAGAAAAAAGAGAAGGTCCAAGGCGTAAGGCAAGGACGACTAGAAGAATTAGATAGTCGTTATTATTTTCCATTTTAATGCTCTATCAGTTGTTGCGTAGAGCTTTAACTCTAAACTAGACTTGATTATTGGTCTTTTATCTTTTTGAAAAATGAAGTTAGAGCGGTTTAGTCAAGCTTTTTCCTTTATGAGCAACACTGGATTTGAGTCTTTACAATGTTATTTTTTAATAGGTAGCCTAATTATTTAAGTTTGATGTAAACGTGAAAGTATTGAACATCCTTTATGTGATGCACACAATATTTTTATGTATATGGGGCTCATATATATTTTGGGACATGAAACGGCAATTATTTATGAACCGTTTAAACTTCTTCATCATTAAACCTTGTCCCAACAGGTTCAGGTGGATGAATCTTGATGAGTTCGGGAGAATCTCCATTGGGTACTCATTTAGTAAAAAAACAATGTATTTGTTAAAACTATAATAACTAGTCACCACATTAATTACCGATATTGAAAATCAATTATTTGTTTGTCATTCATCAATAAATGCATACATATTTGTTTATCTATACATATACATATATTAAATAAATTGAAGAATTTAATTAGGGATGAATTAGGAGCGGGTAATGTTATCCTCGACGTGCTTCGTATATGAAAATAAATGCCCATCCGTCAAAGCGAGGAATCCCGCCCCTACATGTAAAATATTTGTTTCTAATTTGGACTAAGTTATTGAATTATCATTATTGATGTTGTTATAAACTATATAATAAATGTAGTCATTACAACCTCAATGAGTGAGACGAAGGGACACGGATATGTCCTCCAAAACTTCATTTAACCTTATATGGACAATGGGATAACAAAAACTAAGCTATCACTATCAAACCAAATTTCTACTTAACTTGTTATGCCTAATCGTATCTTTTTGGGGGGAAAATATATTACGCCTTTTTTTTTTCATTTCTTGTCCCATATGTACTCATCGTTATTTTATTACCATAATCCTCTTCCTCTTTACTTAATTATCTTTTTATTCACTTTCTGATCAAAATGACCATCATGTGGCCGGCTTTATATGACCGTGAACATAAAATTGACATAAAATATGGACATCAACTTTTATTCTTTTTAACGGAGGTATAGAACAAAAATAAAAAAAATGGGAATTTTTGTGATCCCTTTTAACAAAACAAATTACAAGAATATTGAGTGATCATGAAAACAAAACGAAAAAATCATTTACGGTGAAAACGGTTGGTAAAGCAGAAAGACATGATTTTGACTTGCAATCAAGTGTTAATTTGCTTCCATCCCTTTTTATTTTATTTTTCCTTAATGATAGTTCACTCCATCAGTGCCTTCCCCTTTTTCTTTCATTTTCAATTTTCGAGATAGATCTAACGTGATTCTTACCCGTACCATCTATACCACATTTACCAGTTGCCACCTCAGCTGCCACATTAGCTTTTTACTATCTTACCAACACCATACCATACCATCTTTACTCATACCAATTCCATACCACTCTAATTAATTAATTAAAAAAATAAAAGAAAAACAAAAGAAGAGAGAGTAAGAAGAGAGAAAGGTGGGGTGGGGTCGGGTGGGGTGTAAGAGAGAGAACGGTGGGGTGGTGCCAGTCACCTACCGGGCATCAAAGGTGGTGTTCCCCACCGGTACCGGTGTGGTGCCGGTCACATATCGACCCGGTAAGGATGGCCTAAGCGTAACTCTTTTAGTTGGTCTTCATGGTGTTGCAATCCTTTGTATCTCTTTAATGTACTTTTTGTTCTAGACCTCGCTAGTTCTGTTTTATTAAAGTTGTTGGGTCGCTCGCCTTGGGTGTTGGGTTTGCCGAAGCTCTTGGTGGGCGTTTCCTTTGTTGTTGTTCGAAAAAAAAAGTAAATTTCACCAAATCCAAAATTAATGCCATATATTTCTTTATGTACCAAAGGGCTTGTAATCCAGCGGTATCAAGGTGTTTGTTAGGTGTTCTCCCTGGCCTTTGGTCAGGGAAAGGCCAGGGATTTGAGTTCCGTTGTGGGCAAAATGTGTAGTTTAAGTGTAGTATAGATTTGTTTTAATTTATGAAATACTTTAGAGATTACATCAAATTTTTTCTTCTTCACAATTTACTTTAATTTATGAAATACTTTAGATATTTGATATAATGATACATATAATTTTGAAACAAGTAATGCACTGATAATAAAACAAAATAAATTTGAAATAAATATTGTGTCGATAATGAAAATAAAATAAATATATGCATGTTACTATAAGAAAAAAAAGGTGTGGTTAAAGGTCAAATGAGGCTAGCTATCTAGCTTTATATACCCTCGAATTTTTATTTTTAATTCCCAAATATAGTATAAAGTTAGTCTCACTCCATGCAGCCGAAGTATTGGACCTCTATAATTTTGACCATAAATTTTGTTTTTATGTGAGAAATAACGACGTTCGTGGTTATTATCTAAATATAGTTACAAATTAAGAAAAGTGATTCTTCAATCACACACACGCATATATATATTTTACATAATCATATCAAGTAACCTAAGCATTTTCCAATATGGTATAACAAATAATAAATAGTAAACCCAAAAAAATATTATACAAAGAAAGAACACTTAGAAGTGCTATATGTTAATCAAATTGTAATTCATTAATTGTTTGTATAAGTGAGTGATTGTATCCGATGAAATTGATGTATCAAATATGACTATGAATCAAATACCTTAAAATTCATTAGTTTATATGGTATATAAGAGTATCTCCAACAACTACTTCAAAATGAAGAAAATGGAGAATATGGAAAAAAAAATGCTCCAATGGCAACTAGGAGAGAGAAGGGGTTTTTCCTCTAAATATGTAAATAACCCCAAAAATGATTACCTAAGAGCACCTCCAACATCTATGCTAAAATAGAAAAAAGCTAGATTTTAGCATATTTGTTGCTCCAACAGCTATCCTATCTTCTATGCTAACAATGTGTTGAATATTTTAATATTATAATTAATATTGAAGTCCTCAAAATGTGAAAACTGTTTGAGATGGTTGCAATTTTTTTTGGAAAATTTGAGTTTTGATTCTCCGTCTTGAAGAAACTATGAATAAGCTATTGAAGATATTCTAAAAATATAAATAAAAACCTGAATATGAGTTTTTTCCAAAAAGATGTCTAACTTTTTGTTGATAACAAAAGTGTCCGTATTTTTATAAGATTTGGGGACAAATAAAAACAACTTATAGACTATTAAGTTTGAAAGGTTTTAACCCTAATAGGCTAATATCATACATATTTAATTGAATTAAATAAAAAATATAATATCTGTAACTCACAATAACAAAAACGATAACATTAAAAAAATAAACCCTTTAATTATTTTAGGACATAAATTGGGAAAGTTGTTTTTATGAAATTGTACACGTTGAGCCATAATTAATATAAACTTTTAATTTAACTCCCCTTTTAAATTTTAAACTATGATTGACAGTTTCATATATACAACTTTTTGAATGATTTATATAATTAATATGCCATGCCATAAGCTTGCTTGGTCTTATCTGCCCACACTTTGACCCAAACCATAGATCCCTTTCTTCACCTCTTTTCCTCTCTATTTCCTCAAATAACCATATTCACATATGCATATGATATATATACCCTAATACCCACACAAAGATCTTCAAACCCATTCACCATATTCACATATACACATATAGAGTGACAAAAACTCAACCACAACTAGTCTTTATAAAGAAAGAAAGAAAAGGAGATTGATTATATATTTGGTTGTCAAAAAATGGAACATCAACAAAAGGCAACATCAAAGCCAATGAACAAGATCTTGAAGTTTCTTCCAAGAGCAACATCATCTGTTTCATTCCAAAACCCTCCACTTTACAGCCCGGCGGCGAAAGATAAGCGATCATCGGACAAAACCCACAAATCGAACCTCGGAATCGGCTTCTCCGGTCCCATGGTTTCGTTAATTCCGTCGTCGGACGGTCGCCGGAAAACCAAGAACGACTCGAATTACGCCCTTGTTTACGAGCCCACTTCTCCAAGAGTCTCTTGCATGGGCCAGGTCAAGTGCAAACAATACCGGAAAAAGATGGCCGCTGCCGCGGCCGCCGCCAACAAACTCCCGCCCACAGTCGCGAAACCCGCGAATAAATTCTCGCGAACGACGTCGTCGTTCGCGGCCGTGAGGACCCAAAATTACAAAGAATACAATATTCAAGAAAAGCCGGAAAAAGCCGATCCGGTGACGGACGTCAAGAGTAAGAAAAAGTCGGGGATCCGCGGGTTATTCCGCGGCGGATCCGTCAAGGCCGGGCGGAAGTCCGATGCGACCAATAACAAGTCGAAGACAACGACGGAGTCGAATCATCAGGTCAAGGGTCCGTGTTTGAGCACGATGAAAAGATTCTCTAGCGGGCGAGACGCGTTCTCGAACTTCGATTGGACGACGCAGGTCGCGCCATTGGATTCCGCTCACCGGAACTATTTCACCGACGACGAGAGATGCGGTGGGAGCGACGGCGAAGACGAGGTGATCAAGGTCCCGTCATCGGCACCGGTAATGGAGAGAACCAAAGGGGTTTGTGATGAATTTGTTAGGGTTGGAGGTGTGAACTTAGAGCCAAGAAAAGAGATTAACTTGTGGAAGAGAAGAACCATGGCTCAACCTAAGCCTCTTCAATTGCAAACTGCTTAGTTTTTTATTTTAATTTTATTTAGAAATTTCTTGTATTTTTTGATGACTTAAATATGTGAATATGAAGAAATATTTGGTCATTTATATCAATATATGATATTCCAATGAAGAATTAATATTTTTGTTTAGTAATGTTCATTATTATTTGAGATTTTGAAAACAAACACAAATTCATCGGTTTGCATTTTATTCAACCTAAAGTTCGGTTATTTCAACTACATTAAATGTGTTTCAAATTCGTATACGACTTTCTGGTTTATGTCCGCTTCTCTATAGTACCACTTGCTCGTCCATGGTACCACTTGTACCGTTGCTTCATTAATAAGCTCACGATTCGACTTTGCTCTTCATTGACTAATAGCAAGATTGAACCCTAAACAAACGTATTTTATTTTAACAGCCGCAATAATTACAACGAAAATAGCCACTTTTTTAGTGAGATGGTATGGGTAAATTTTACACATGATGTCTATTGACACATGTTATTACCGAGATTTTGTACATACTTGTTGACAATAATAGATTGAATATAACGTTCCCAATTGCTTATATAATAATTAGTTGCTTAAAATGATTTGATACATTAAATAAATAAAATATTTTTTTTATAAGGAAGCTCACTCTTCTTCTTGTATTAGCGATAAAAAGGAGAATACGATAGGGTGAAAAAGCCGGAAATTTAGAATAATTGAAACATAAAACACCCTAAAACCCATAACCAAACCACCATGTTTAATTTGACCATGGTGTTGGCCGGCTTTTAGACAAAATTGAATAACAAATTTGGAACCCAATAATTTTATTATAAGGTTTTAAATCTCTATCCAATTTAATCAAATCTTGTATTGATGATTGTATTTTAGGTATCTAAGGCATACTAATTCTTTTTCTACAACTGTTTGCTAAAAAACAATCCAAACTATTTTATGGTAGGTGATTTAACAAGAATTTGACTTTTAACTACTTTGGAAGTAAATTTTCTATATTTGAGGTATAATGACTTATAAATCTAAAAAAGGATGCCACAATCCTTAAAGGTTAACCAAACAATTTTCTATCGACTTGATACTTATAGATTCTAAAACCTAACCAAAATATTCTAAAGAACATGATAGATTGCATCCCATTCTACTCGGGTTCGAATCCAAGGGAGTCAATTAAAAAGCATGAGAAGTTCTCAATCTTTGGTCAAAGACTGTGGATGGGCTCTAGGTCCAACATAACCTGGCCGCGACAGGGGCAGATTAGTGGGCTACCCATGGATGTCAGATACTACCAGGGAGGCATGCATGTGTGTGCGTATGTGTTTTTGGTAGTGGTTCGTTGGTTCGATGTTCCAAAACAATATACCATATATATTTATCAATATTGATATTAAACAATTGTATCGTAAAACAAACAGACCGTGTCCAAAAGCCATTTGGCATGTGTCCATCTGCTATCCAAATTGATGCCTATGGATGGCTCCTATTGTCTTTTGTATGTCTCTCTTTTGTCTCTAATTTAGTTCATTTAATTATAAATATTTAATATATATTTTTGATATATAAAAATTGAATACACTGTTACGTATAGATGAATCAGATTTTTTATTTTTAAATTACTGTAAACAATAATAAACTCAAAGGACTAAGGATGAAAATATGCCAAGTCGGCCCACCCGGTTTGTAAACGCTTTCTAATAAAGCCGGCAGCCGCCTTTAGAATTTTTATATTACACCCCTAAAAGAATGAGTCAAGTGTACTTTCCACACCTCATTTTTTTATAAATTACAAAGACAGCCTCAAAACATAAAACATAAAACATAAAAATAGAATTTTTCCCATTTACCTGGAGCTAACAACATGAATAAATTGGATAACAGGTAACAATGAACGAGGACATTATTGTTACTTCTTTTTAAACAATATGTTAAATATGATTGTAAGGCTATAGTATTATAATAATATTGCTTCCTAAACTCTAAAGCAGTTTAGAAGGTTTTATAAGGTTTTATGCTTATAAACATCATGAACAACTTTCAAGTAGTTCAATTCAAGTGATCTACTTAATTTAATAACTTAAACTAAGTTTTGTATTTACCAATTTAATTCTTATTCATTGATAAGAGATATATCATTTCATATTTAGTACCTATTAATTAGGGCGGGTCCTGAGATTTCGAATGCCCATGGCAAAAGGTAAAAAAAATGCACTTTTATTATGCAAACAAAAACCAAAAAACAACGGGAGACATAAACCAATACCCTTACATCGAATAGGATATAACGGGGTGGGGGGGGGGGGACATAAACGAAAACCCCGTGTAATAAAACATAAAATACATCACCTAAAACGATGCCTTCGTGCATTTTTTAAAGCAAAAATACCTATCAATTTACCAATTATAATTTACAAACACAAACAAATAAAAAGGCAATCTTGAATCGATAGATAAGATGATAGTTGATATAGTGATTATCAAACAAAAAAAGGAACAAACAATGAGTTACTGAGTTTCTTTAGAGTTTAGACAAATCAGTGAATCACTAAATCAATTTTAGAAATTAACAACTTACTTCAAATCAGATTAGACAAATGAGATTCAGATTATCAAACAAAAACATATATTAAGATTACTAGGCAAAAAAAACTTATTGTTCACAATTCACAAATCACTCAAATTATTTAGTGAAGTGGGTGGGTCGAAAATCGAAATCGAAGGTAGGTAAGGTGAGTCAAAATCGTTCAAGCGTTCAATCGTTGACGTTGTGTATGATCGATTTGACGATTTCCTTCAATCGTTTGGATTTTTGCGGTAGCCTTAAGCCATTTTATATGACCGATTAGGCGACTAATCGAAAGTGGACTCTGTATTGGGAAAGAAAGAAGGCCGAGAAAATATAATTGTGTTTGGGTAGATAAACGAGCCAGTGAATGATGCATAATAGTAAAAAAATTGGCCTAAAAGTCTAAAAATGAGCCTACTAACGGGTATTTGGACTGGACTTGATGATGCCCCTTAACTTGATGATGCCCCTTAACTTGATGATACCTTTGGATCGTCGCCCTCTTGGCCTAGACCCAAGGCCACCCCTGCTATTAAATGAGTTTGTTAAAAAAAAAAAGTTCAACCATCACAAAACATTCTCAAAGTTAAGTGAGTCGTGGATATTCAATAGTTGTCTACATAAATTAATTTTTTTAAAAGTCAAAAGGGACCATAGCAACTTGGTTTCCAACCAATATCCGTAACACTTAAATTTGGTTTTATCACGATTGATTGGATAGCAAAGGAATCAAGCAACCACTCTAACATTAGTTTGATAACATTAATCTTTTCTATTTTTGTAAAGTAAACAAAATTTGTTCACTAATAAATTCCAAACATGTTTGATAAAATACATATTATTAAATCAAATTTAATAAACTGTAAAAATATCAAAATCAATCTTTCAATTGTTACTTATAATTAACAAAATCATGTAGCTATTGATTTCGTTTTTTTAAAATGTAGAAATTTGTTAGAGTTTCTTCTTTTACTGTCTATAGCAACTATATTTCTAAAAAACCTAATGTAAGAACATAAAACAAAAAAATTAATCAAACAAAGCAGTTGTTGGTATATATTCTTATTTTAATTAGAGGCTTAATTTGCATTTCTTAATAACATAAGGGACTAAAAGCGTAAATATATGATAAGCTTGGAAGTGTACATGTTGTTTCTCTTCCAACCAAACCATATTGACGAGAACAAATCGTTATCCGGACCCGCACCAATTATTTGAACAGATAAGTATGCCAAGATTATTATTATTATCATTTTTAATCAAGGTTTGAACAAATCATTGAAAATAAAACATTAATTTATAAGAGAAAATAGGAATTTTTAAAGAAAATGACTTTTATTGGTTTTAATTAACATGTTTGATTGAGAGTGTGTTGAAACTCAGTCAAAAACGATCTCATTAGGTTCATGATCATCCTAATTAAATAGTGTTTGGGGGAAGAAAAAAATTGAAGACGAAACCATCACTATGAAAAAATTTAAACGAGCCTAGCTTAAATGAGTCTAAACGAGCTGAGCCCGAGCTTCATAAATCTTAAACGAGTCAAGTTCGAGCTCAACATCACGAGCTCTAAACGAGCCGAGCTCAAGTTCAACCTCAACATCACGAGCTCTAAACGAGTCGAGCTCGAGCTTGAAAAAGCCTTAACGAGGCCGAGTCAATAAGTGTGTGACTCGGCTCGATTCGGCTCTTTTACATCCTAACTTTTTTGTAAGTTGTTATTTATAAAAAAATATAAATAATGATATATAACTAAAAACTTGGATCCTATTTACAAGTCATTAAGGCTGCGTTTGGTACGTGGGACAGGACAGGACGGGACGGGACAAAACTGTCTGTCCCACGTTTGGCGCAGCATGGGACAGAACAGGAATTCACTGTCCTACGTTTGGTGCGACATGGGACAGAACAGAAACTGGGACAAGGTGGGACAACATGGGACAAAAAGGACCGTTTTGTTGTTCCACCAAAATAGGTGGAACAACATGGGACAGAAATGAGACAAGAACTAATATATTACTAACTAACATTTGTTTGATATATAACTTCAATATGGTATTTGTTTTCGTGTTTACCACCACTAGTCGTGGCCGCCACCGCCAACGGTGGCCTTATCAACTACCTTCACCTCGTCTTCCACTACAACAACCTTCTCCACCTCCTCTTCCACTACAACAACCTCCTCCATCACCTCTACAACTGTCAACGATTACCTATCACCACCGTCTACCACCTTTACAACTGTCCATCTCTACCGCAACCACCACCACCACTACCCACCATATTCACGTTCTCCACAACCACCGACCACCACCACCATCATCATCATCATCGTCATCACTAGTATTACCGCCGGCCACCACCTCCACCTCTATCATATATATCAACATTAGTGACATAAAAATCATATATGTATATATCTATGTATATGTGTGTGTGTGTGTGTGTGTTTATGTTTATGTTTATCAAAATTGTGTAATTTTTTTATAAGATAGTAGTTTAGTTTATCTGTGTTAATTATAACTATTAAGTGATATATAAAATCATCAAATAATTTTTTGAGAGAACTTGTTTAGTTCTCTCCAATCCAGTCCAGTCCAGTCCTAGGCGTACCAAACACAAAACAGACATTTGTTCTGTGCAGTCCTGTCCCGTCTCATCCTACTCTCTTGTCATGTCCAGTACTGTCATGTCCTGTCCAGTCCTGTCATGTCCTATCCAATCCTGTCTGCATACCAAACGCTACCTGAGTAAACTATCTCACATACTAAAATGATGGTTTTAAAAGTATATTTCCTAAAATAGAAATCAAATAAAAATATGTAATTTTTCCTATCTTTGTAAATCTAAAGTTATGAGAAGATATTGAAGCTTTTATATACTAGTAACTTATCATGAGATGAAAAATACTATACTCAATTTTTTTAGCTTATTAAAAAAAGATTTCTGTTTAACTCATAAACTATATACTTTTTACTTTTTCAAGTAATGCGTGTGGGTGTGGTTGGTGCCTTGGTGGTGATGGAATAATAATATTACTTGACGGTGGAGGTGGAGATGTTGGTAGCAAGACCCGACATTAGTGATGTTAAATTGGATGTAAAGGTTATAGTTGACTTTTAAAATCAAATTGTAAATTTTGACAT
This sequence comes from Centaurea solstitialis, assembly GCA_030169165.1. Classification (NCBI taxonomy): domain Eukaryota; kingdom Viridiplantae; phylum Streptophyta; class Magnoliopsida; order Asterales; family Asteraceae; genus Centaurea; species Centaurea solstitialis. The sequence continues at coordinate 87,048,027 of CM058043.1, forward strand.
ATTTGTCACGAAATGGATTTTAAACCATTCATATATGTCAAAGAACGATCAAATCCCCAACAGTAGAACTCGGTGTAATCCAATCAAATTCGTTCCACAAAGTCGACATTATTAGAGAATTTGGTAAAAAAAATTAACACTCTCAATCAAACTGTTTTAAATTCCGTCAACAAATGAAAACAACCCTGAGGACAAAACGGGCATGCATAATTAGAACCAACAAACAATTCTGCAGTATTAACAAAACAACTTGTTTTCTTTAAAAATCAAGCAACTATTTATCACGTCAACTAATTATTTTAACGTGTAAATTATACATAAGTCCAAAGCTATCTTTATCACCAAAATAATAGTACACTACATTTTTCAACAAGGACGTTTTTTGTAATATGTGGCATGAAATTTAACAATGGCTTGATAATCTCGTGACATGTATTTTTTTTACAAAACGATGGATATAACAAATAAAAATAATACTCTAATTCATAAATGTTTAGCACTAATTATTACCAATTTATATTTAGCAACAATCATTATTATTAATTTTAACGGTAAAAATAGACTTCTATAAACCATGACTTTATGAGGCTACTCGCACCCATGCTCTCCAACCCTCTCAACCCACTCACTTTTTGAATGCCACATCAGCTTCCACATCAGCTTTTGGTCAACCCTTTCTTTACCCTCCCACAACCCTCTACAACACACACCCAACCCTCCCAACCCATTCACTTTTCAATTTATTTTATTTATTTCATTTAATTAAATAACATTAATTAAATAAAACATGTAATTAATTAATTAATAATAAGATTAATAATTAATAATTAATTAACCCGGTATGCGTAACGTCGACTTTGAAAGAGGGCTTCGAAGGGGTCTCGGGTTCCGCCCGACGTTTACATTTCGCGCGCCGTGATGCGAGGTTTCGATCGTTTGGATTTATCGTTTGAAGAGTGGGAGGTTTGAAGAATTGGAGGTTGTTTGTGTGAGAAAAGAGTTGAAGAATTGTTTAATTAATTTGAGGTTTGCTCGGGTTCTACAACCCGCCAAGGTCAATCAACCCGCCGGTTGTTTTTCTGCACACCCAACCCAATGGAACCGCCGGTTCTAGCCGCTCATTAACCGCTGGGAAGCCAAGCCCCGGTGCGTACAGCCTGATGCATAAAAATTTCTGGGATATTGATCAAAGATGATTACTAACACGATACTTAATGTAAATTTATTTTAATTTCGATTCTTGGTTTTTATTTCAACTATATTTTGTTTCTATTTATTTTACCAAAATTCATATGATCACAGAAAATATATTTTATTGAATTTAAATTTGGCATCAATACATCGTTGTCAAAAGAACTCTTTCATAAGGCCATCCGCGGCCAGGACGGTGTGGAGCCGGTACCGCTATGGTACCGGCGGTAACACCAAAGAGGAGAGCCGGTATGCAGACGGTGAGGAGTGAGGACGGTATCTGCATACCGTTCATTTATATTTCAAACACACACACACACACATATAGATACAATATATATATATATATAAAGGTAATATTTTATTATTTAAATAATACAGGTGGTATGAGTGGTACGGGTGTGGGTGAATGGTATGGTAATGGTAAGGTAGTGGTAAAGCTGATGTGGCGCTGAGGTGGCAGCCTATGCAGGTGGTATGGGTGGTATGGCTGTGGATGGCCTAATGCAATTTATTTTTTAGGAAAATTGGTATTTTTTAGGAAAATTGGGCCTTTAAAAAACAATAAAAGATATTGTCTGTATTGTTTTTGACGTTACCGACCATTCAATTTTGTTGATTGCATTTTAATATGGGGGTTGCTATATGCTCCCAAAAAGTGCATCGCGAATTGAAAAAGTAGCATTGGGAATTGAAAAAGTAGCCTTTGACGTTGACATGTGTGTGTATGACGCATTCACTTTTTGGGTGCATTTGGTAAAAAATCAGGTGTATTTAGCAATTGCCTTTAATATCCGTCAATTTAACTGTTCATATATAACTTTGTGGTCATCATTTTTAAAAATATATGAATTGACCACATCTACAATGCATCAATAATTTTGTGACTAAAATATTATAAAATCACAAAATTACAAAGCATGGAATAATTATTTTTCCTGTAACCAACAATTATCAAATGATGATGTATGACTTCCCTAAAATTAATATTACAAGTTTACAAGTACTCTTTTAAGGGACTTCATGCCTTATGCTTGATAAACTTTTATTGGTATAATAATTGACTCTGATATATTTTATAAAACTTGATGTCTAAAACAATAAGTTAACTTAATGATCTTCGGATCAGTTTAAAATAATAATGAAAATATTTGATGAAAAAATCATAACCTCTTAATATATAATATTCTTATAACCACGACAGCCGACTATATTGATTAACCACAACAACTGTTATCCTTTTCATATTTATTGCATAAATCATTTTAAGCGAAAATTATGACAAAAAGACATCCATTGATGTAAACATGTAACCAACAATCAAAGATTGAAGGAGCTCACCAAGTCTATTTATGAATTACGATTATTTAAATAATGATTATAAAAGATCCATATAAA
>CM058043.1:87050715-87275927 GCA_030169165.1 Centaurea solstitialis
GTCTCTAGTGCCTTTTCCGAATTGGAAACTTGATTTCCGAATCGGGAAATGGGCTGACCTAGTCGTTATGCTGACCTAGTTTCCTCTCGAGTCGGGATTCGGAGTTTGTCGTTTTCCGAATCGGAAATTGGTGTTTTCCGAATCGGAAAATGCCAATTTTCGGAATCGGAAATTTGTGGTATTCCGAATTGGTTTTCCGAGTCGGGTTTTTGAAGGGTTTCGATTGTAGGGTTAATTTTCGGAGAGGATTTTTCCATAGTGAAAACTTAGCGGAACCCCCGTGCTAAGTCTGCCTAGGGATGTCATAGTAGTGGGTTTTATTGAGCGCAGTTATTAATGCCCTAGAATATTTATAGGCACATTAGACGAGGTCCTCGGGAGGACAGTGAGATTTACTCAGGTGAGTTCCCTTGCCTGAAAAGGAATGAATAGTTTTCACTGCTTTCATAAATATATATCCATTCGATTTGCGAACTGTTTTGCTATTGATGATGAACTGTTTTTGTGGAAATATGGATAATTGTTGAATTACGTTTAATGCATGCTTAAATGTAAATGTTGAAATGTTTCGGAATGAAATGTGTTGCAAGTATGGACATTGGGTACCTTGGAACTGTATGTTCCTTTGGAGTGTGTACCATTTGGTCTGGTCCACCATTTGGGGGTACCTCGGGATAGCGTCCCTTGGGAGTGATGTGATTGTGGCATCGGTGCCTTGTGGAAGTTCTTTGTCCGTAACACATTTGCATTTCCATTATTATTATTAAATTGTGATTTACGGCCAGCGGGCCGGAATTGTTGATTAACTGTTCTGAGGGAATTCACTAGACCTTTCGGTCTAACCCTCGTTTTCAAAATCTAAAACCTTTTCAGGGAAAGATCGTGTTGCGAGAGGGAAGGAGAAGGTAGACGTCTAGCGTAGCTCTATCGGTAAAAGTTAGTACTTTATCCTAAATTAGAATCTCAGCTGTGGAGGGATGTTCCGCATGCACTATTAAACCCGTACCTTTGATTTGAGAATTCACGATATTGCGTATTAGATCACTGGGAATTATTATTGTTATACTTGTTATGCTATTTGGGTTTTGGGGTGTTACAATAAGACTCGAGAGCAGTCCCAAAGTATCCTTTCAGATCAAATTTATAAACAGATTTATATGACAGTATGTATCAAAAATGAGTGAAGGTCAAACATAAGACTCTTTAGCTCTTTACATGTCTCCAAGAATAAGTCATGAACTCAACCTACAACGACATATAGATGAAACCTAAAACAATTTAAACCACATGTTAAGACCAATGAAATGAAAATCTTTTCATCAATCTTACCAACAATAGGACTTTGCTCTGTTATAAACCAGAAGACGTTCATAGATATGGTCAAAGTGACCACTTTTCAGATAGAAAACTTTGCATCAACATGACTTGTACAAAAATTCAAGTCAAACTTTTCATTTATATACCTTTTGAAAAGTTTAGTGTTTTATAATACTTTAACTATGGCTCATGACTTGGTAATGGTGACTGTGAAATTTGTGTGAGACTTTTTATAATTGTTATTTCTAAAGTTAACTTGAAAGTACAAGAAAACTAGTGGTGCTATTTAAACTAAGGGGCCGTTTACTTGAACACTTACCCGGTGTAAAATTGAATACTATCACTATCATATCGGACAATATTTTAGCCTCTCAAAACGGTATCGTACGCAACAATTTACTCGGTAAGCTCTTACCCAGGTAAGATTTGTGGATCTCACTTACCCAGGTAAGACTCTCGGTTCATGCTATCGCTCTTACCGGGTAAGATTTTAGTCATTTCATGTTCGTCTCGTAATGTAAATTGACCCGGTAAGTACTTACCGGGTAAGCGTGAAGTAAACGGCCCCTAAATGTTTAGTCGATAGACGCTTACCAAGACATTTATTTACATTGACATATGGACATGGCAAGAGCTTGGAATCTTACCCGCTAAGAACGATGATAAGGATGGAGAGCCTTACCTGGTAAGTGAGGGTGACGACTCTTACCCAAGTAAAGGGATTAACGGGTAAACATCTTGCCGTTGTCAAACATTGAGCTTCAAGAAAACTAATATGCTTAATTCAAACAGTGAAACTAATAATATTCTTAATTCAATAAAAGAACTTAAGTTAGCGTTTGGTACGCAGACATGATCAGACATGACATGACGAACTACACAGGACAAGAGAGTAGGACAAGACGGGACAGGACTGGACATAACAAATATTTGTTTTGTGTTTGGTACGCCTAGGACTGGACTGGACACAACTAGACAAGTTCCACACAAAAATTATTTGATGATTTTATATATCACATAATAGGTATAATTAACACAAATAAAGTAAACTATATACTTTATAAGAAAATTACACAATTTTCATAAACATAAACACACACACACACACACACACACATATATATATATATATATAGAGAGAGAGAGAAAGGTTCAAATGAGAAACATATCAATTTAAGAGAACGTGAAAAGCAATCTCAACTTCTCATCCGGTCAATAAAGACAGTTTTGACCGGTCCCCCCCCCCCCCATAATCTCTACCCTCCCATGAATCGCGTCAATCTTCCGTGATCACGTCCACCGTAACTGATAATAGTTTCCTGTGAGCTTATTAGAAATGATAATCCACGTAAATGTGAAGTAGATGCTGCTTTAAGAAAACAGAACAAAATAGTTTGTAGCACATCTGCTCGTGCAGAGTACACAAAACAATAACCTATATCACATCTGCTCATCCCCCATTTATCACAATTTTCATCTTTAACTTGACTTAGCCTAATGTCACGGTGCTTGGGACATAGCATTACAGTTAATATGCAAAAGATGGGTTTATGGAAACGGATAACGAAATCAGTCATCAATCCAAAAATCAACTGTAGTGAAAATATAAAACCCTAATCCCAATATTGAAAAAATGCATAGCAAAAATCAAAACGCAAGAGAAATCACAGAAGAAATTGTAGCATACAAATCGAAGTGAATGAAAAGACGAACGAGTAAAACAGTAACGACCATGAGAGCCCATAGACTGCTGCTAGAAGCGAGGGTATTACAAAAAACATTGACTCTGAATCGGTTTATTGCATATCTCTTTGACACGATCGAACTATCGAAGAGAAGAAGAATAGATTTGGGAAGTAAATTAATTGGGGAAAAGATGAGAGGTAAATAATGGCGCCAGTTTTGCATTAAAGAATTTGGGGGATTTTCTTAGGGCTGGCTATTTCCGACACGACCCGCCAACCCGACACGACACAACACGAAAATAAAAGGGTTTGGGTTGAGGTTTTTGACACGCCAAACCGCCAACCCGTCAACCCGCCAACCCACCAAATTTCAAGGGTTGACACGCCGGGTTGGTGGGTTGACCCGCGAACCCGTTTATATTTAAATTAATTGTTATATATATATTTTTATTATATAATAAAAATTAGAAAAACTAAAAAAATCAAATCCACTAATCCTAATAACCCTAGTTCCAACTTTCAGCCGCTTCATGCCTTCACTACATTCCAAACTACTATCTAAGAGAAAAGGGAGACTACAAATTTTAACAAACTCTAAGTTTATTTGTATTTTGAAGTATAAACTTGCTTTATTTAAACTTGAAACTTGGTTGTATTTGGTTGCTTTTGAACTTGGTTGTGTTTGGATGCTTTGAACGTGGTTATATTTGTTTGTTTTTGAACTTAATTGTATTGGGATTTTGTTTTTATTTGAGTTGTATGAAGTATGAGCTTTGACCTATCAACCCGTTTATGTCCCACCAACCCGTTTATGACCCGTCAACTCGTTTATGACCCACCAACCCGCCAACCCACCAACCCGTGACACGACCCACGACACGACCCTTCACGGGTAAGGGTTGAAGAAATCGACACGATTAGCTAAATGGGTGGGGTCAGGGTTGAGGTTTCTGACCCTCCAACCCGCGAACCCGTGACCCGCCAACCCACCAACCCGCGAATTGCCACCCCTAGATTTTCTCAATGACAATGGCGGCTATATAATGTTTTATTTTGTTATTGTTTCAAATATATGTATATTAGAAATTCAATGGATCAAATTAAGATTGGTTAATCTAATTAGAATAGATAGATAGATAATGATTAAATATCCAATTGTAATTAGATAAAATTTGAATTGAAATTTCTAATATCTAATTTGTATCTATTGGGTTTTGGATGAAAGTCCAAAATCCATTTAGATGATTCAATTATTTATCAAATCATCATCCAACTATTATTTTATAAATTGTATTTTAATATAATATCTCAAATTTAATATAATTATCCATTTTCGTAGTGTAAAAAATACAAGATCATAAAAGGTGTCACCATATCAAATTATTATTTATCCCCTTATATAATTTCAAACTATAATAAAAACACAAATTAATTTTCTAAAAAAAATATCTCTATGTTTGTTTGTTATAGTTAAATTGTACTATCGTCTAACAGAAATTCGAGGTATACACCTAGGTGATCTAATGTAGCAAAATTTGACGATTGTGATCAAGATGACCCCAACATGACCTAGGTGTAGGATCGTGTAAGAAGTTGAGCTAATGGTGCGAATCACAATAAATGGATATGCATAATTTTTCATTTTTAATCTCTTTCCCTGTTAGAACCCAACCATATGACCTAATGTAATTCAGTATGACCAGATGTAACCTAAGATGACGCTATTATGAGTCAATTTTCACAGTTGTAAACCACAGGAACAAATGTGACATATTCTGGTCTATTGTAACACAATATAAAGTAGAGTGATTCAAATGACTCGTATGGCTCTAGGTAAACTAATAAGACCTAACAAAACTTATCATGTCCCACTATAACATAATAAGACCAAGTTGACCCAATACGATTCACTGTAACCAACACATACTCCATTACTACAACTAAGACCAAGTTGACCCAATACGATTTACTGTAACCAAACATACTCCATTATTACAGCTAAGACCAAGTTGTCCCAATACGATTCGTTGTAACCAAACATACTCCATTATGACAACTAAGACCAAGTTAACCCAATACGATTCGCTATAACCAAACATACTACATTATGAAAACTAAGACCAAGTTAACCCAATACGATTCGCTATAACCAAACATACAACATTATTACAACTAAGACCAAGTTAACCCAATACGACTCATTGTAACCAAACATGCTCCATTATTACAAAACTTAACCAACTTTGACAATACGACTCTTTGTAACCTATATGACTCAACATAGCCCACTATGTCTCATTCTAACATGACATTACCAAGTTAACCCAAAAATGATTTATTGTAGCCAAGCATTATAACTCAACATGATCCATTTCAATTATATGAGCATTTGTAACCCATAGGACCAGGGGCGGAGCCAGGATTTTAGATCAGGGTGGTCATTTTTAATGTAACCTTTTAAATACAATAACAACATAAGCAATTAGATATAGACACTAATGACATTACGTTTACAAGGTGCCTAAAGCATCTAGACGTCTTTGACATTTGTAAGACTTGCATTTAAAAATAAATTAATGTCTAAAAGTGTTACAACGGGTTTATAGGACGTTTTTAGACATTTTAACATATTTTTAAAATAAAGTCTCATATTAATCATTTTATGTGATATTATTTGAAAAATGCCATAACAAAGTTGCCCTAGCTATAAAATAGATAATATGATACGTTATTTTAAAAGCACTATAAAAACTTGTTAAAACGTTAAAAAACGTCTCATAAACATATAGTGAAACTTTCTATACTGGACGCTTTATAATTTGGTCATAAAAACTTCAATTCTATTTTACTAGAACACCAACGAACTATTTTATTTAAGGTGTTGTGTAAACTCAATTATATTGTAATAATATATTATATTAGTGATTGGAAAATCTATCAAAGTATAAATGTATATAACCAATTTATATAATTGATTTAGTGACGAGTTTCCATTTCTAAACACATCGATGATTTTTCTTCCAATAATTAGTTTTGACAAAAATATTGTCTTTAAAGATTAGAAATTGAATATGAATATAGGTTGATTAGAATTCGTGATAAACCACAACTTATTTTCATATTAAATAATAGAAACTAATATAAAAACTAAAAAGGGAAATGTTTGATATGTCAGCCAAAGGAAGAAAGTCAAAAAATCCAAAAAGTCAAAAGGCCAACACCTTCTTCATCTTCATAGACTAAGACTAGTAGTGCAGTAAAGATTTTCAAAAAGTGAGAGTAGGCCCAGGATAACCCTGGGCCAATGCTCCCTCCGCCAGTGCATAGGACCCAACATGACTTATTATAACTCAACACAACCAAATATAACTTAAAATGATGCAATATATCCAATATGACCCATCTATAATCCACCATGACCTATTTTTAATCAATAATAATCCATTATAAGGCTATCAGTACCCTAACCCTCCCAACCTAACTGCCACATCAGCTGATACAACAGCCAACCCCCCCCCCCCCCCCCCCACCACCCCCACCTAGCTCGCCGGCATTAGCGGCCGCGTACCGCAGCTCGCTCAGCCCCGGCTCGTGGTACGCATAGCCTAAGTAACTCCACCTATACACATATGCAATATATATATATATATACGACAAATTTATATGTGGGGCATGAGATCATGTGAGAAGTGTTATTTTTGGTTATAATTGTGAAAAATACTTTTAAACCGTTGATCACTTTTATCAAATACTTTATGATGAATATTGGTGCACCTCATTCTAATGTCATCCACTTCTCATCTAACGGTTGATAACACATTTTCACGCTTCTTACCAAATTTAATACGTGTTACCAAAACCCAACCCTTCATACATATCTAGATACTTACATATTTGACGAATACATATGTAACAAAAATAAATGTCAAATGACATTTAGAATTTTAATAAATGAAAAGTAAAACTAATTATATGATGTCAAGAAAGTTTTCATTTAGTTTAAATAAAAGTTCAATAAAAATTAATATTAAAGTAAAATTTTGCTAACATTACGAACCAAAATTTGATGTTTTAAAAAAAACCTTTTTAATTTTACTTTAGTGTTTTTAGTTCAGGCGCTAAAGTTTTTCAAAATCCCGCCTAAATTTCAAATTCTGACAACCAAATTTTAATCCTGATCTTATTATCCTGGCTTTTCCAAATTAAAAAGCAAATATTGAAGTATGCCCTAGATTAATCGCCTCCCCTATAGAATTTGTCTCTTCCAACTTCCAATTCATCATTCACCATTGTTGGGAGCGATTCTCTACTGTTTTTGCTGCTGGTTTCTCAACATCGACGGCCTTCTACTCGAGCAACAGGTATGCAGAGTTTGGTATGGTTGTTTTTCTTCATTATTTGTTTTATATTTGATGGTTGTTCTTGTGCCTTTTTCATTTCATTGTATGTCTAATGCAGTCTGTATAGATAGATATTTTATTTTTCATGATTAAAGACAAAGATGAAAGTAATTTTGTTATGTTAGAAGTTTTTTATGTTTTGTTGATGCTAGTTTCCACGAGACAGAACGAAAGTCTTGCAAATATTAATTTGATGCATAAAATGTCATTTCTCTTGAACAAGGATGAACTTTAGTAGATTAAGCTCAACAAGTTTCTGACTAAAGCCTTATGACAATTTATAGGGATGTTTGTGAGAAATTTCACGATCTACAAAGGTTTCTTAAAACAGATGGAAGGTTAGTGTTCCTGATCTCTTCCTAATTCTTACGTGGGCATTTCGTGTATTGTTAAGATCATTCTTCTTCAAGAAAGCACCCTAAAATGATGATGAAGAGAGGAAAATGATCAATCTTGTGAAATCTTTGTCAGTGTTTTGAAGCTGTTATTATTCACTATAACCTTTAATTATAACTTTAAATTATTGTATGACCAAGTATGATGCCAAAATTTGTTTGTTATGGTTTAAAATAAATGTAATATTCTTATATGATGTGTAGTGTATCTCTTTTATCATATATTATTTTAGCATATACTTCTTTGTATTTTGCATGATGTAATAATGTTATTTATGTACTTTGGTTCTTGAATTTTCTTGGTACCTTTGGATCTACGTGAATAAATTTATATGTGGTTGTTAACCGTTAGTTTGTATCAATATTCAGAAGACGCATATATTGGGTTTTATAATTGGAGGAATTATTGTTGCGACTATAGATATCATCATATTGATGTTGGTGTATTTTCTGCATCTTCACACACTTCACACACAAGTGACTGTAGTACAATTCACGTCTTCAATGGAAATTTTCATTCCTTTCAGGTTTAGGTCTATTTACCAAACGCTTACCGGGCCACTTATTGTGTCGGGGAAGCATAGCAAGCACCAAGATTCTTTCTCGGTAAAAGGCAATATAAGGATAGAGACTATAACCCGATAATTGAGAGATATATATGCAGAGGTATATGACTTGGAGGCAGAAACCCTAGTTTTCATCTTCGCCAAATGAAGAATTGAACATAGAAGGTATGATTCTTCATGTAAAATATGTAAATTAATTATTTTTTCTGCAGGTATCACAACCAACTTCATATCTAAACATAACACAAAGCAAGAGGTAGAAGAGAAAGAACGAGACAACAACCATCAACTAGTTACCCATGCCAGAGGAGCATACAAGAATTAGCTTTTATAAAGAAAAGTCTAATCTATAGGAGAGTTAGCAGTTGTAGGTTTACTATTGGTTTTCTTGTACATGATTCATAATTTCATATGATCATCAATATATTAGTTCAATATTTATTTTTCTAATTATATCATCATTTGATTTTCTTAAATCATTTTGTCAGATATTACAATAATTGTTGATAGTGAATTTTATAAATGATCAATTGTTACATTAGTCATGATTTAATAATTCAATGTAATCATATGTTTGGATTGGTTATAGTGAATGTAAAATAAAATGACTAAACAATTTATGGTCATGATTTAGTTGTTTTTTGTGACTACAAAGTAGCTTAATGGTCATGGTTTTAACAATTTAACATTATTGTATATTATGAATTAGCTACAGTTAATATAAAATTTATGTGGCTATTAGTATATGACCACTGTTTTAGTTACTTTATGTGACTAAAAGATTATCAATAGTCACAGTTTTAACGATTTTACGTAGGTGTATCATATCATTTGGCTACAATTAATATAATGTTTGTGTGACCATAACTAGTTTATGGTTACATTTTTAGCTATTTTGTGTAACCAAAAGGCTACCAATAACCATGGTTTTTAACAAATCAACGTAACCATATGTCATGAAATGACCACGATTATGTAAAATTTTCATGACTATAAGAAATTTATGGTCATGGTTTTAGTTAACTCCTGTGACTATAAGTTAATCAATAGCCACATTTCTAACAATTTAATATGACCAAATGTTATGAATTGGCAATGGTAAACATGAAATTTGTGTGGTGATAACAAGTTTATCGCTACAGTTTTAATTAGTTCATGTCACCAAATTATAATCAACAGTCACGGTTCAAATAATTTAGTATGACCATACGTTAAGAAGTGCATGATTATAAGTTGTTTATGGCTACACATTTAGTTATTTTGTATGGCCAGAAGGTAACCAAACATCTATGAAACCATATGTCATGAATTTGTCACGATTAATAAAAATTTTCTGTGACGATAAGTAACTTATGGCCACGTTAAACAACTATACATCATTATAGGGTAATCATTGGCCACCTAAAAAAACAAATTATGTAGCCCTAAGTAGTTTATTGCCATGGTTTTTTTTTTTATTATATGTGACCAAAAGTTACCTATTGCCACGGTTATAGTAAAAATGCTCTAATTCCATGAATATAGGATAGGTTTATAGCCACGTTTTATATGATATGGCTATGGTTTTTTATTTGATATGGTGACACTTTTTAAACGTGGCAAAAAGGATATCAATGGTCACGCAAGAATAGGCTACGTTTTATATGAAATAAAAAACCGTGGCCAAAGGCCTATGGCCATGGTTTTTAACCGTGGCAAATGTAACTTTTTGTACTAGTGTTCTCTCTTCTCTCGCTTCCGAACCGAACCCACTTCATCCAACACCATCTTTTGGACTCTCCGGCGACCGGACCGAAATTGATGCCGGAACCAGATCTTTTTTCGGCGAGCCGAATCCATCTTCCCATGATCGGAGTTTTGTTTTATGTTGTCACCAAAGATGTTTGTGGACCGAATGTGTAGTTGACCTGACCGAAAACATCGACCGGAACCGGACCGGAGAAACAGTCGGCGACCGGACCGGAGAATTTGTCCGGCAAACCGGATCTGATGCTTCTCATCGGACATGCTCTTCGGGATCGGACCGAAATCCATTACCGTGACCGAAGTTGATTGTCTGGACCGGAGTTGTGATCGGAGTTGCAACCGGAGTTCAAAACCAAACCAAATCATCACCGGAGACCGGAGTTCGACGATCGGACCGGACCGGCGAAGTTGGCCGGTGACTGGACCGGTGAAGAAGGTTGCGTTGGCCGGCGACCGAAGAGAGTGTGTTGGTGTCTGATTTTTTTTTCTTCTTTCTTTTCCATCGATCGACCATCCCCTCTTCCTTTTGTGTGTGTGAATCCTTGTGGTGTGTAGAGTTTTATTGGGGTTTGGTTGTGTGATTTGAAAGTATTTGTTTTCTTTCTCTTTACAAACCTGACATTGTGTTTCCTTTTCTTTTTGTTGACTTTTCAGCCACACAAAGACACACACACGCAAACACTCTCCCTCACACGGTTCACACACAAACACACAAACACACGCTCCTCACTCGCAGACCCTTTCGTTTTTTTTCTTATCTTTTTGACCGTTTCTTTTTCTTTCTTTTTCTCACCCCACCACGTGATCTCTCCCTTTTTTGTTTCTTTGTTTCTTTTTCCCAAGACCGTTTTTTTGCTTTTAATTTTTTTAACCATATAACCAAACCATTCCATCTGACTTGATTTTTGTTGCTTTTCTTTATTTTTTATTTTTTTTGTTTAAGAATGTGGTTGTTTTTATTTGTTTTCTATTTGTTTATTTTTTATCTTCTTGTTTTTGTTTTCTTTATTTTTGTTATGTTTTAGCTTTTCTTATTATTTTTTGTTGTGTGTTTTCTAACAACGATTTGCTTAACATCAAATGTTTCGTCTTGAATGCTCAATTGTGTGGTTTATCTGAATTACTTGAGTAGTATGTGTTTGGACTTGTGTGTGTGCCAGCTTTGAAGTTGATGTATGCGTGCTTAAGTGTTATCTTTCCTGATTGTGCATGAGATACCAAATTCTTGTAATCCTTGGCGTTTTTGCGTACAATATTCAGTGGCTATAACCTTTAACTGTCAAGCATCTTCATATGCTCAGTTGGTAAGATACTTTAGGTTCTACACTCTCCAGATTTGAGAAAATTCACACTCAATGTGTTGTTCTATTCTTTACCAAATCCTTAGATTTAGTAAACAATAACACATCTCAATGCTGTGTGCCTTATCTCTCACTTATGCCTTTACCTCAATACTAACATCCTACATTTTCAGGTACAATGGTGAACCCGAATTTCTCAAATCCTCATCATTCTGATGATGATCACACCACCACTTCCTCCCAATCACAGCCGGAGGACATATCAGACGAAAAAAATAATAATTATAATAGAAATTCAGTATTTGGGTTCGGAATAAGATTTGGAATGGTATCCAAGCCTTTCTTTATGGCATCCAGGCTCAGGCTCTGTCTGAAGGCATCCAACACCTTTCTTTGGCATCCAACACTTTTCTTTGATACCAACACTTATCATGGATACCATCACCACACCTCTTTTGGATACGAGCGCTTTATATGCCATACCCAAATCATCTCTATGCCTTACCCATCATTCCGTATGCCATACCCCAAACTCCTTATGCCTTACCCCAAACTCCTTATGGTAAACCCCAAAGATTCATGATGTACCGATGGCAATACCACTTGCATTACTTGTTGTTGTTGATCATCATTCACCGAATGTGAGAGAGTACTTAGGGCTACCACCTCCACCAGATTCTCCAGAGCTGGAGACTGGCACCCCGGAGGTATCCTCTAGGAGAGTGAGTGAGGGTCTTGAGCGTGGTCATTCACCTGGGGGTGGTGACTAAGGGCTTAAGAATGAGGAGTCGGGGGATATGACGGGGGTAGACTAGGCGGTGATGATGATCGCTCCGGAGCTAGTACCTTACATGCTTATGACAGTCACCAAAAGCCCTTCAGTGGTGGACTATGATTTTGATGGCTCCGGTGATAACCACCCATCTAAGGGTGAGGACGACATAAGATTTGAGGGAGACTTAACAGTCGAAGAAAGTGAGTAGAGCGAGGGAAGTGAAAGAATTGATGAGTGAGAGACATGACCAAAGGTTTTAACCGGTCCTTCCTTCTCCATAGGTAGACGCCGGGCAGCCACATCAGCTACCCGTACACATGTGTTGAGTACGAGTATTGAGGAAGACACCTCCCACCAGAGGTGCAATTGCATTCCCCACCTAGCCACTCATCCATCTCTCAAAAGGTGGGTGTTTCATTCACGGGGATAAAGCACAACGACTATCAAGCCCTCACTTGGAGGGTGATGATATTGAAACAGGAGGATCCTTGCCCCGATCCCCATACTTCCTTCATGTGCACCAGAGTCTAGAGCCATATACACTCTTAGGTACACATACTGCCAGTCTATGTGATGTAGTCTCAACTCCACGCATCACGAGTCTATGTGACGTGATCGGAACCCCGAGAGTGGTGTCCACGACGGGCATTTCACGAGGACCGAAGGGAAGACCTACCACGGCTATCATCACGCCAACCGTGAACATAGGCCATACCGTTGATTCAGCGATTGTGAAAACGGGTACTCTATGTGAGCCCGGTGTTACTTACCCGGCATTTGTTGTCAGGGAAATGATGGACAGCGCCCTAAAGGCTGTCCGTGAGGAGTTTGATGCAAAGTTTACGGCACTTGAAGCCCGGTTAAAGGGCAAAGGGAAAGTGACGAGCCTGTACGAGATCCAACACCACCTCCCCGATCACCATCCCCACCTCCGAGATCCACCACTTCCGTTTCCTCTACCGATGAGTTACGGGATCTTCTTATGGCATCTTTACTATCCAAGAGTGATCTTTCTGAACATGAGGTCAATCTTCTGGGGTACTTGAAGCGGTTCACTGATCCATCACTTCCTGCGAGCCGTCCCGAACCGGCTACCTCCTCTTCTCAAGAGGTAGTCTTATCTATCCAGAGGCTTGAAGGGAAGCTTGATTCCCTGAAGACGGAGGATTTAGCTGAGATCAAGGGCTCTATTTCAGACATGCAGACTCAGATCCGAGCCCATGAGACTTCTTGCCTTGCATCAGCCGAGCCACCAAAGCGCAGACACGACGACCGAGATGACCCCGATCGCCGTGAGGGGGAAATCCATAAGAAGGCTCGGCTTGGCTCCTCAGTTCTGACAGGCACATCTTCTGGCGCCGCTCCTTCCGGTACTCATATGGGACCGGTGCCGATGTATCTCATTCTCAGCCTGGTCAGAACCCAACGGCAGATTCAGCGGAGGGTCGAGAGATTGTCTTTTGTGTCAACCCGGAAATCTCTCACCCTGTCCACGTAGCCGCTTCAGATGATGTTCCTTCAGATGATTATGAGTCATGCATGGAGTGCTACAGTTCTGACTCTCCTGTTCTGGTACCACATCAGTCGCTTCCACATCAGTCGCTTCCGGGTATGGAGATGTATAGTTCTGACTCTTCTTCACCTCCTATGTCTCCACATCATTCGCCTTCATATGACACACCTTCACCACGTCGGTCTCCTCTTCCTCTTACGCCGTCTCCTGCATATAGAGGTCCTCAACTAAGGGTACTGCCTCACCCTCCATCTCCAGTTCAGGATGATTCACCTTCTCGCACTCCCTCTCCACCAGTCAAAGCTCCTCGTCGTGCTCCGAACAACCCCATGACACATGGCCCTCAGCGACCGATTCATGGTCAATGGAGGCAGCCATCGGTATCACCTCCTAAGGTGATCTATACCAGGGAGAAGGGTGCACTTTCAAATCGCAAAAAGTATGTGGAGCCGCTAAAATCAGTCAAGTGGGATAGAGAAAGAAGGCGTGGCAGTTACCTTGAGGATATTCATAGATCCATCTTCACTAACAAGGTGGAGAACTTGCCTCTGGAGAAGTACTACGACATCACCAATCTGCCGCCACAAAAGCAGACCAGGTATCTCTATTGGATGGATACTCAAGCCAAACCCAAAGCAGATGTGTTCTTCTATGATAACCCGATCATTCAAATCAGTGAGGTTTCATCCGTATGCTTCCAGAGCTTATGGTTCTCAGTCTTTTCTGTCATCTGAAAGAGAAACGGGGAGTTCACATTCAATGAAGCTGATTTTGATAATGTGCATATTGATGACATAGACACATTATACACTGACTTGAAGACGCTTACAACCCGACCTCAGGAGACATTCAAGGGCCGGGAAGCTGTTAAGCACTTTATTGAGAGGAACTGGAGGAACTCAGAGACTCATGACTTTCAGATCGGGTTAGAGAGTCATCAGAGCACGATCAACCTTTCACCACCAAATCAAGACCTCCCAAACATCGATCGCTATTCTCTCTACCAAGTCCTCGAGAAACCAACTCTTGGGGTAGTGTACCAGAATCAGAAGAAAGAGAAGAAGTTTATGCGATGCGATGAGGTCCACAAGTACAGTGATGGAACGCTCTACATCATCAACAAAGGGTTGGCTACCGAAAAGAAGAGGCTTGAGCTTGAGGTGTTGAAGACCAAGCACTGGATAAATCCCTCCATCCTGATAGACGAGGTTTTCCAGATCATCGAGCATCGGCTAGAACATCGCATTATTCTACGACGCTTCGAATCTTATTGTGGTCTTCGGAAGATAGAGGGACCAGTCAAAAGAGTTGAGGAAAGACCGCCACCACCATCATCACGAAGAAGAGAAAGATCATCAAAGAAGCCCAAAGAGACTGAAGGGTCAAAGAAGAAATCATCAAGTCATCATCAGAAGCGGAGAAATTGACACAAAGGGGGAAATTGTTAGAAATATTTGTTAGTTGTGTCAATTTGTCATTTATCTAAACTTAGTTCCTTTTATGTAATTTGTGTTTAAGGCCCAATTGTTTAGGCCTATCTATTTTTAAAAAAGCCTAGTCCATTAGAGTTAGTATAAATAGGAGTCATTAGTTTCATTTGTAATTTCCTTGCTTGCTTCTCTCAACAATCTTATGGAATGCAATCTATCTAGATCCTTGTACTTAGCATATACATCATCTTGATTAAGTGTTCTTGATTTGATTGATTTGGCACCCATAATATATATATATATATATATATATATATTTTTTCTTACCAAAATTGAGCATTCCTTTTGAACTAGAAGGCTACAAAATCCTAAACTAGATAAAGTACAAAATTTGATGATGGATTGTGACTGGAGCTACATCAAGATAAAGTACAAAATTTGAGTTTAAATTCCTAAAAGATTGAAACAATAATCAATTAT
This sequence comes from Centaurea solstitialis, assembly GCA_030169165.1. Lineage (NCBI taxonomy): Eukaryota > Viridiplantae > Streptophyta > Magnoliopsida > Asterales > Asteraceae > Centaurea > Centaurea solstitialis. Next base: position 87,066,324 of record CM058043.1, read on the forward strand.
AATAGGTTGGGCCCCTAAAAACCTGCCGGTCGGGTTCAGCCATAAGTTGGGCCGAGTCGCAGCGGATTAGTGGGATTGCTCATAAGGAGGCCCGATAATCAATTATAATTCAGCCATAGGCTGGAACGTGTGTGTGTGTCAACTTGCCGTTGAAAAAGAAAATGATAATCAATTATAATTTTCCATTTTACTAGGTTTAACATCAAATTAATCATGTAAAGATATGCAAAACCATCATCAACCGAGAGAGTGACGGATTCGTTCAAAACTTCAAAAGTAAAATGAAACAAATTGAGATGAATGCCTCAAACATGATGAGTATCAAAAATCATAAACCCCGATTTCAAAAAGACAAAGTACATATATTACTTTTATCCAAAAGATTTTACCATAGACCCCTTTATAAAACATATGGAAGTACATTCAATAAAAAGTAAATTACATTTTTGATCAACTTTGGTCTTGGTTTAAACTAACTAGTGGTTTGCCCGCACGTTGCGCGCGGTATTTGGAAAACATTTTTGAGGAAAAATAGAATTTGTTTTTATACATTATTTTCATAAATTGGATTTTTGTATTTAAATAAAGTACATTATAAGCCTATATACGATATTAATATTGATGAAGGAATGGTGTATGGAAAACTTATTTTTCCTAAGAGTAAATTGTGGATTTGGTCCCTGTGGTTTAATAACCTTTTTAACCATGGTCCTAATGTATGTTTATCTTGGATATGGTCTTTGTGTTTTTCATTTCATTTTGATCATGGTACCTGTCACTAACTCATTCGTTAACTCCGTTAATTGAATGACTATTTTAGTAATTTTTTATTCTTTTGTTTTTTTCTTGTAAAAAATAAAAACAATATTTTTTAACACACAAATTAATATATGTATATATATATATATACATATATAATGATTTTAAAATAAATAAAATAAGAGATTATTTTGTGATTTGGTGTCTTAAATTAAAATATAAGGTATATCATATACAATTTAATTATTTTTTGGGAATACTTCTTCAAAATGTATTAAACTATCCCCAATATACTATTGTGTGTATCAACCTATAAAAATTCCTTTTGTATATATCAAACTTTATTTTTAAGTCTATTATGTGTATTTTTGATATACACAATAGTATATTTGGGGATAGTTGGATATACATAATACACTAAAAAATACATATAATAGACTAAAAAATAAAGTTTGATACATACAAAAGAAATTTTTATAGGTTGATACACACAATAGTATATTGGGGATAGTTTAATACATTTTGAAGAAGTATTCCCTTATTTTTTAAACACAATAACATATGCTTGTCTGTGTAATGAAAACGATACCAACTTAACATATTTAAAGTATGTAATAACATATGATTTAATATTACAAATAAAATTATACAAAAATAAGATGAATTAAACGAATAAATGAAAAAGGTTTACAATATATATCATAAAGTTAAAAACTAAAAATGTGTCACAACCTTTATATACACATGGTTTTTCAATTATAATCAATTTATTATTGTATCCAATTGTTATATATTTTAATAAAAATATACATAGTTTTATCTAAATAATAGTTATTGATAAGTTTTACTATAACTATTTTATTTATGTAGTTGGAGGTTTCATTTTCATTAACGAAGATAAAAAGGTTTGAAGGTTGCACTTTTACATATAACAATTACCAAAACATGTCTATCTTAATGAACTTTATGTTATCAATATTCAACATGTAAATTAAAATGTCTTAAATTGGCATAATTAACCGTCATCTTCATTCTTTTCATTTTTTTATGTCAATTAAAATCGGTTTTTATCAAATTCAATTGTTATATTTAGGTATACATATTATTATTTTTTAGTACCATGTAAATAAACATTTAAATTTTAATAATGATTAAAACTTATACTAAATTCTAAAATTTAGGAATATATAGAAGATAAAAAATAAAAAATAACTTTAGAATTCATATGAACGTCAAGAAATAATCTCAACAACAATCAATAAGAAATAATAATAAGAGTTAAAATGATTAGTAAAACTTGAAACTAAGAAAAAGTTAGAATACAAAAATAAAATAAAAAAACTAAAAAATTTCTATAAAAAAAGTGAATACACGGATCAATCTTCTTGAAACAAACCCGAAAATTAAAACACTCAATTACCCGAATTAATCTTCTTGAAACAAACCTAAAAATTAAAATCACTCATTGATAAGGAATATTTCACGTTTGTAAACGGACTATATTGTCTCAGATTGTAATAATTTCTTGCAAGATGCGATCATCGAATCGTTGTTGCCATTGAAACTTTAAAATTGTCGCCAAAAACAAACTTTTGATTTCATTAGAAAACATAACAAAATATAGACGACAAAAGTAAAAATCAACTCTAAAATCTCAACAATAATCAATAAGAAATAATAATAAGAGTTAGAATTATTAGTAAAATTTGAAACTAAGAAAAAAATATATAATACAAAAATAAAAGAAAAAAACTCTAAAATTCCAAGAAAAGTAAAAAAAAAAAATGAATACCTGAATCAATCTTCTTGAAATAAACCTAAAAATTAAAAACATTCATTGAAAAAACATATTCATGCTTATTGAGATTACATCATGTTAGATTGTAATACTTACGTGCAAGATGTGATTATCGAACCGTTGTTGTCGTCAAATCTTTAAAACTGTCGTGAAATACAAACTTCTGATTCGGATAGAAAAAACATAGTATAATATAGAAAACATAAGTTAAAATAAATTCTAAAATCTCAACAATAACCAATAAGAAATAATACTCGGATTAGTAGACTTAAAGTAAAAAATTGAAAAGGGATTTTATTGAAAAATAACATATCAAGTGATTGATATGAAAGAAGAAAATGAGGTTACCTAACATGAATAACAACAATAGTTAGGGAAGTGAATAATACATGTAGTATGGAGAAGAAGAAGAAGACAATTACTAATGAACAAAGCATGATGAATTGATGAATTTATAGCTTTCATCTTTAGAATGAAGATAAAAAGTTTTGGAGGTTACATCTCCAAAATAATAAAGTTACATTTAAGAATAAAGATGAAAAGGTTTTGGAGGTTACTCTTTTAAAATTACTAAAACAACCATATCCTAATAAGCTTTGTGGTTTTGGTATAGGGGTATAATGGTCTTTAATATATTCAACATTAAAAGAATTCAAAAAATTGAGAAAAAAAATAGAGGTCATTCCAAGCATTAGAATGTGCCACCTCATTCTTAGAGGTTCTTACTTTAATATATATAAATGATTACAATTTTTAATTATTATAGTTGCTCTAACTAAAAAGGGAAAAAAATTACCAACCCTTTTTAACCAAAGTTAGCCAGATGGACCCGAAAGTAATACAATTTGACAATTACAATGTGTGTGAGTGGCAACCACAAAAACTGAAAATATAATCAACTCTTCGTTAAAAACTTAAAATAGTAATTTGAACAAAGTAAGTTACCTATAATTCGATTTATCTATACCAAAATCAGTAAAAGTATATCCAGTTGTTCTATTCCGTTTTTGTTTTTGCTACAATTAATTAAAAGGAGAGAATACTACGACTGACGGTTGAGATGAACGTGTATTTTGGTCAAATATTTAACCTAAGAGTTATCACACCATAAATATCACACCATGGTACCTTTGGAGGAGCCACAGGTTTAAATTACACCAAAGTAAAAAGATCATGTGAATTTATTTGTTGTACTTATTTAGTGGAGAATCAAGAAATTCTTATGTGAGTGGAATTTAAGTCAAAGCCATGTGGTTGATGAAGTTATATAATTAAATATTTTTATCTTATTTATATTTTTTATTAAATGATATTAGGTAATTGTTTCTCTTTTCGATAGATAGAATATCATTCAACTAAATATATATTTCTATATTTTTATCTTATTTATAGAGGAAAGGTCAAATATGAACCACTTTTTGGTTGTGAACGTAAGGACATCCGATAGCGCGACACGTGACGGCTTTAAGTGTGCCCCCCCCCCCTAATTCAATGCCCTCTCATGAATCGCGGCTAGTCATCCGCCGTGGATCTGACGTGGCGCCTAGTCATCCGCCATGTGCCGCGCTTTCAGCTGTCCTCACGTTTACAACCAAAAAGTGGTTGAACCCACCTCTCTCTCTCTCTCCTATATATATATATATATATATAGAGAGAGAGAGAGAGAGAATATGCGTGTGTGAGGTACGTACGAGAATAGTAACTAAATAAAAGAATAAGAAAGTTGAATAACATGTATTTCTATACGAAATTCACTACAAAACAGACTGCCTTCAGCGACGGAAATATCCGTCGCTGATCCGTCGCTAAAAGGCTGATCCGTCGCTGATCCGTCGCTGATGCTCTGTCACCGTTGGTCGCGTGGAAGATAGTTTCAGCGACGGAAATCCGTCGCAAATCTGCGACGGATCTGCGACGACAGCTTTTAGCGACGGATCAGCGACGGATATGATTTGCGACGGCTTTTAGCGACGGACCAAAATAGCGACGGATTAGCGACGGCTTATCAGCGACGGCTGCTTTTTAGCGACGGATTAGCGACGGATATTATATTAATTTTATTTAATTTAAAATACCTTTAGCGACGGAATATCCGTCACTAATCCGTCGCTGATTTTTAGCGACGGATTAGCGACGGATACTATTTTAATTTTATTTCATTTAAATTACCTTTAGCGACGGAATTTTCGTCACTAATCCGTCGCTAATTATCAAGAAAATTTATAAAAAATAAATGCAAAATTAGAAAAAAAAAACAGAATTTCCTGTAAAAAGAGAATTTCCAAAATTCCATTCACAATCCAAAATCCAACCACAAATTCCAACCACAAATTCCATTCACAATCCAAATTCCATATCCAAAAAAACGGTTTAATCAAGCATGGGATATTGTGAATGATCGATACTAAGCTATATTATAACATAACAGGTATTGGTTGACTCTTAATGAATTTGACACGTACAAGTTTGATCCATGGTTCTTAATGGATATGACATACACACAACATATACGTCATTCAAACAACTAATTAATACACATCAATTATCGTTAACAAACAACACATGCACACAAACAGATATATATATATATATATATATAACATGAATATTTACACATATAAGCAAAATATAAACCTTGAAAAAGAAAAAAAACAAAAAAAATAATAATTCCGTCGCTAATCCGTCGCTAATTAGCGACGGATTAGCGACGGAAATCACGTGTCCGTCGCTAATCCGTCGCTAATTAGCGACGGATTAGTGACGGAATTAATTATTTTCTTTTTATATATTTTAATAATTAATTCCGTCGCTAATCCGTCGCTAATTAGCGACGGATTAGCGACGGAATTAATTATTTCAATATTTATTTATTTTCTAATTAATTCCGTCACTAATCCGTCGCTAATTAGCGACGGATTAGTGACGGAATTAATTATTTTCTTTTTATATATTTTAATAATTAATTCCGTCGCTAATCCGTCGCTAATTAGCGACGGATTAGTGACGGAATTAATTATTTCAATATTTATTTATTTTCTAATTAATTCCGTCACTAATCCGTCGCTAATTAGCGACGGATTAGTGACGGAATTAATTATTTTCTTTTTATATATTTTAATAATTAATTCCGTCACTAATCCGTCGCTAATTAGCGACGGATTAGTGACGGAATTAATTATTTCAATATTTATTTATTTTCTAATTAATTCCGTCGCAAATCCGTCGCAAAACCGTCACTAATTAGCGACGGATGATTTCCGTCGCTGGATTAGCGACGGAACATGGCCATGGCCTATTCCGTCGCTAATCCGTCGCTAATCCGTCGCTAATTAGCGACGGAAATAGTCCGTCACAAAAAATCGTCACTGATGCCCATTTTTCTAGTAGTGATTCGCGTGTAATTCATAGGTAATGGAGCATCTCGACTTCTCGTGCTATCACCCTTGTGTTAACCGTTACTATAAAATCATATGTACTTTTACACATGATTTAATCGTTCATGTTCCTTAATTTAGTAATTGTTTTCGTATGAACATCCATATATATATATATATATATATATATCAATGTTCGAAAAAGCTCGCCGCAACGGCCGCCATGGCGCGCTGTGGCTTAAGGCTTGTGTCTCACGCCACGTTATGCCTGAGACACGCCATGGGGTAATGCGCGGTTTTTGTAACACAATATTTTGATGTAACTTATCTTCTAATGTCTTATTTGTTAGTTTATGATATATAACTTGCTTTAAAATGTTTATTATAATTTATTCATTGAATAATAGTAGGAAAACGCATGTTAATATGTATAATATTATATATGATATAGAGATTTGCCGCCATAAGTCACGCCTTAAAAAACGCCGCGACCTCGCCGTGGCTTCCAAGGCTTGAGGCTTGGCTTTGCCGCCACGCCACGCCTCGCGCTATTTGGAACCTTGATATATATATATATATATACATAGAGATAGAGGAACAACCAAATGAGTACCATACAATTGTTGCACACCCTAAGAACCAATCCCATCCGTCCATCTAGTCTTAATGGATATATGGATTCATGAATATATTCATAGTTTCCTATTATAAATGGTGATCAGAATTAATGAACTCTAATTACCTTCTATAAATATTTAAATCATAATAAATGAATCTTCATTATTTCCATAAAATACACTAATTTATTAGTTCTTAAGGGTGTGCAACAATTGCATGGTACTCATTTGATTGTCCCTCGATAGAGATATATATATATAGAATTATATATATATATATATATATGTGTGTGTATGGGTAAATAAAATTGAAATAAACTTCAAAGAACCAACCTAATTCAACCTTTATTGGCTCACCAAAACCCTTTTCAACACAACTCCAAAAATCCATTGCTCTCAATCATCACACCGGCGATAAATTATAGAGAAATTGACCAAATGGTCTGCCTCAAACCGCTGGCCATTGTAAATAGCCTTACAAATAACTAAAAATGCCAAAAGGGATCCCCTTTGGCTTGATGGTAGAAACCACCGAAGGGTATTCAAATACTAAACTTACAACATTATTAATTAAGTGATGCAATTAATATAAAACACACAAAGTTCCTGCAACTAACTCCAACTTTTAGTTCATTATGTCCCATCCACCTTTCGGGCTTAAACTCCTTGGAGTCCTCACCCCATACTGATTTCATCCTTCCCATGGAATACAAAGAAAGAATGATTTCAGTGTTTTGATCAACTTTGTGCCCACTTGGAAGGATGTCTGGTTGTGACGAAGATTTGTGGTTAAATGGAATAGAAGGAAAAAGCCTTAAGGATTCACATATAGTTGCATGAAGGTAAACCATTTTGCCTAACTCTTCTGCATTCCATCTCTCACCTACTTTTACCTCCAAATGCATGTGAATCTCTTCCAAAATTAAGTTTAGAATAAATATTATCATGTGGTGTGATTTTTGTGTTTCTCACGTTTACAACTAAAATTAAGTTCTCATTTGAACTCCCCCCCCCCCGCTCTCTCTATATATATATATATATATATAGAGAGAGAGAGAGAGAGAGAGAGAGGAAAGTTCAAATGTAAACCATTTTTTGGTTGTGAACGTGAGGACAGCCGACAACGCGACACGTGACGGCTTTGAGTGTGGTCCCCTCCTTTAATTCAATGCCCTCCCATGAATCGCGCCTAGTCACCCGCCGTAGACCTGACGTGGCGCCTAGTCATCCGCTATGTGTCGCGCTCTTGGTTGTCCTCACGTTCACAACCAAAAAGTGGTTCGCATTTGAATCCACCCCTATATATATATATATATATAAGAGACGGGTTCATACGCGAATGCTAACTATTTAAGAAAACACGAAAAACTTTTTTTTATATATGAAATCATATATGATTCACGACACTTACATGCAACTTAAGTTGCAAAAAGTTTAGTTTTTTTCCTGTTAATGGTGAATCATTTATGATTTTATACATAATTTTATTTTCTTAAAAAATTATCCTTCTCGTTTGAAACAAACTTCTAAGAACCAATCTAACGCAACCATTATATTATTGGCTCACCAAAACCTTTTACCACACAACTCCAAAAATCCATTGCTCTCAATCACCCTCACACAATCACACTAGCGATAAATTATAGAGAAATTGACCGAATGGTCTGCCTCAAACCGCTGGCCACTGTAAATAGTCTAACAAATAACTAAAATGCCAAAAAGGATCCATTTTGGCTTGATGGTAGAAACCACATAAAGTTATTCAAATACTCAGCTTACAACAATATTAAGTGAGGCAATTAATATAAAACACAACAAGTTCCTGAAATTAACTCCAAGTTTTAGTTCATGAATTCCCTTCTTTTGGTTAATCTCACCTTCAAACCATGCTTCATCTCAAGTACCATAGAAGCGGCTGGAAGCACGGGATGACCTTCCACAAGCTTAATATGGTAACGATAAATAATCGCAGTCGACACTATCTTCAGTTGACATAAAGCCATGTTCTTACCCACACATGCTCTTGGACCAGAATTAAATGTCGTGAATTTGAAAGTTGGCTCATGTTTGATTTCTCCACTTTTCGTAATCCACCTTTCGGGCTTAAACTCCTTGCAGTCCTCACCCCACACAGATTTCATTCTTCCCATGGAATAGAAAGAAAGAATGATTTCAGTGTTTTGATCTACTTTGTGGCCACTTGGAAGGATGTCTGGTTGTAATGGACATTTGTGGTTAAATGGAACAGAAGGAAAAAGCCTTAAGGATTCGCATAAAGCTGCATGAAGGTAAACCATTTTGCCTAACTCTTCTGCATCCCATCTCTCACCAACTTTTACCTCCAAATGCGTGTGAATCTCTTCCAAAATCTTTTCTTGCACGCTTGGGTTTTTGGCAACCATATATAAGAACCAACACAGACCGCTAGTCGTTGTCTCTTTTCCAGCAGAAATCATATTTACTGCAGTGTCTCTTATAAATTTTGTTCGATCCCAACAAGTGTCAATATCATGAACTTCGAGGGCTCTCATGAAAGCGGTGTAGATCATAAACTTTCCGTCTTGGGGTTGAGAAGAGTTGATGTTATTGTACTCATTTTGCTTTTCAGCTAAGCATTCGTATATATATTCATCAGAAATTCTCCATCCATCACTCAACTTCTTCTCTTTCCCCAGTCTAAGAAGTTTTAGCAATTTCCAAAGGCATGGAGGCATAAAATGCCTAAGGAAGAGAGCTTCGTGAGCTTCTGTCATAGCCTTGAGACACGGGTGGCTAGGAAAATCAAGAGACAATGTTTCAAAGTCTTTATCCATGAATAACTTGCATATGGTGTCAAAATAGAACCTTTGGAATATTTCTTGCAAATCCACCTCCTTGCCGTGTTCACAAACAGATTCAAGTACAGGTAGAAGTCCCTTTTCCACTTTATTCCAGGTAATTGTTTCTAACACACTCTGGAATCCTGCGCTCTTAAGTACAGACAAGGAGACCTTTCGGTTGATCTCCCATGACTTGCCGTCAGCATTGAGGATTCCATCTCCTAGGATATCAAAAATCTTAGAAAATTTGTCACCTTTGGGGTAATTGGCGAAGTTTTTGCTCAGAATGTGGTTGATATTTGCAGGGTCGGCCGTAATGAGAATGTCCCAATGGCCAAACCAGGGAACTTTAACCATTGATGTACCACCACCTCTATTCAGCCCTGCAGTGACGAGATCATGGACTCGATGGATGTTTACAAGGACCCCCGGTATAGTGCCAACAATTGGCCAATTTGTGATTCTAGTTGTTTGTTTTGAAGTCGTCTATATTTTAATGTTAAAAACGAAACGAGAATCAACAATAAGGAGAGAATGAACGAGTATTCCAGGAAGGCCATGGGAGAAAGAAAAGAGATGAGTTTATGCTTGATTGGATGAATGCATGGCCTTGGTCCTTTAAATAGCATAATGAGTGAATGTTTAAGTACTTGATTTTTGTGATGGTTGATAACGACGATCATTAAGTATTGACAGACAACACATGCTTGAAAAGAAACAACACTAAATACCATTGAAGAGCTTATTAATTACCACATTCTAACATACTTTTTCTTCATATATAAGTTATTACGTAGATGTTGATTAAAGTTGCTTTAATCTGGCTCTCAGCTTACTCGTAATATTGTAACACATTTGTAGCGGTAGTATATTGTAACATCTAAAATGTCACTATGCTATTTAGGGCAATTAAGTAAAAATATTTAACTAGTATTATCCATTTTTTTATCACCTTACCGATGTTCACAAATATGGATGAGATCTACACCGGACAATTAAGTAAAAATATAAAATGTATCATATGTGTATCAAAATCAATTGTAAACGAAAATACCTTCGTAATGTTTCAAAATGTGTTTTAATTTTAGATTAATAGGGCATCAAAATTCTCAGGATAGGCCCTGCTTGCTGCACAATTGTATTGGCGCGCCATGACATAAGGCTTGTGTCTCATGCCACGTTAAGCCTGTGGCACGCCATGGCCTAATGCAAAACTTTCGTAGCAAAATTTGGATTTCCTTTATGTTTTTTTTATGTCTTACTTGCTAGTTTTTAGTATATATAATCTAATTTATGTTGTTTTATTACTATTGCTCATCGCGTAATAGTACAAAACATATGTTTTAATATATAATATTAAATAGAATTAGAAATCTGACATCAATAAGCCACGCCTTGAAAACGCCATGGCTTTAGGCTCCTAAGCCATGAGGTTTGGCCTCGCCACCACACCACGTCTCATGCCATTCAAAGCCTTGGTTTTTTTATTGAATTATTTTTATTACGATTGTGTCATTTGTTTCTTTGCGTTGAATGGATCCTAATATAGTTTTACTTGGGGCATAACCGGTATTTACATACTTAAATTAATGGGTTTGTTAGTAGGTCAGAATGGGCCTCAATGGTCATAACATCGAGGTATATGATGTGTTAGTGGTTCATCATAAATCATAATAAACCTTAGTGGGTCATAATGCTCTAGTCATAATGAGTTTTAGTACGAACGATAATGATATATTAATACTGTCATCGACAACAAAGATGAAGTGGGATTTAATGGTTCATACTTCATAACATGTTAGAGTGTCCTTCAATGGGGCATGTTAGACCCGAATTGAGACCATCCGCAATGGGGCTCGGCAAGGCTCCTTTGCCGATCGGCAAGCCCAACAACACCGTCGTGGTTGATTGGCAAGGAGTGAAATCGGATGCCCTTGCCGACTTGTTAGACTACCCCACCCCACCCACAACCTCTCCTTTCTTTCTATCTCTTCTCTCTTCTTTTTTTCCTTTTTTATTTATTATTTGGATTGGTACGGTTATGGTTGAATTGGTAAGCATTAGTAAGGTTTTGATAAATAGCGTAAAGCTGATGTGGCACTGATGTGGCGACTGTACATTGTCAAGACCATCTACCACTGTGGATGGTCTAATTGTGCTTTTGGGCATAGCTTATACTTACAAACGTTATCATATGTATTAGAGAAGACTTATTGTAGAGAATTCCTATCTTGTTTTCCACGTCGTTATCTACTCTATTAAAATCTATAATTTTAGAAAAATAACATTATATTTAGAGAGATTTTTAAAACTTTATAAAAAGAGAAAAAAAAACATATAATTTCTCCATCAATAAAAAAATTGAAATTAATTTGTAAGAGAAAGAAATAACTTTTATTTAATATATTAAATATTTTATTTATATAGTTAACGTAGAATTACTAAAATAAAATAATTTTTAAAGATGAATTATGATGGTATCAAGAGATGCACACTTTTTTCTAGTACTACTAATGAAGAGACGTGAATTTATGTTTGATAGGACGAAACAAAAGATAAGATTGGACTACATTTATAATTTTTTTTATTTGTGCCTTACTAATAAAAGGCTTTTCTCGTGGAATTGCCTTGATTTTGTAATAAAAAGGAAAACTACTTAAAAAGCGATTATTTACAAAGAAAAAATATTTTTTACGTAAAGTATTTGAGTCGGCATAATTTACACAAAGTGTAGATGTAGACATGTAGTAAAACATACTTTTGGAGCACATATTGCAACTTAATTATAGTGGATAAGAATTTTAAAACATTCATTCATAATTTAGATAAAAATCATTCACAACAATAGTGAAATACAACATAGAAGTTGGGTTTCTATCTTAACGTAAGTATTTTGTCTCAAAAGAATATAGGGTAAACATCTAGTAGAGTAGCACTGTAACCAAATATGTGCTTATAGGACGTTTTTCTATTTCTTCTATAAATGGCCAAGAGCTTAAACTCCTGACATTCTCGCTAGACCCTTGAGAATCTTGTAATTAGCGATGTGAGATTTGCCTTAGATGTTGCAAACATTCCGTCAGAACTTAACCATTCCCGATAAGTTCGTCGCCATCTGTATTACAAGAATCGACTCAATACCATTTTAAGCCCCAATCCAAAGTAAGAAGTTGCGCCAATAATTTGTATCCAACTTAAAAACATGGTGGGGTTATTAGTTATGCACAACTTTAAGCGATATACTTCAAATGAGAAGGCTATTAGTCATAAGGAAATATACTTTTTCTATACCAAATAATTTCCAACAACGTAATATACTTCAAATGATGGTATCTTTGAATTGATAGACTTATCAACCAACTATTTATCAATGTCGTTCATCTTTTTGGCATGTCCATTTGTTGTTGTTGTTGCAGAAATGAATCCAACAGTTTTCTCCTACGACATTCTTTCAAATCCTCCTTTGCACGCCACAGTTGAATGGGACATAAAAGTTCATGGAGAGATCATAGATTGACTCCTGATCCATTGTTCTTGGCTTTTCGTTAAGAATTGTAAATATTTTAAGAACTAAGGAACCAACTGTTTCAATATGTATTATTCATCATAAACATTATGCATTTTCATCGTACATGATATCATGCATGCATTTTTATCATATTTTCAGTAAAAGTAGTATTTGTCATGATATATTCAACATGAATAATTTTCATTATTCGTAGTTATTCATCATGATAATATATGAAATAGTTGGTTTCTCGTTTCTTAAAATATTTAGGGTTTTCATTTGAAGTTTTGAACCCAAACCTATTAGTGGGGAGAAAAAAAGCATAATAGTTAGCAAGCACCAAAATTTTGGACATTTTGGAAATAAATTCCAACACACTGATTTGCATGTGGCACTTCTTGGTCCAAAATCTCTCATTCTTGCGAAATTTAGTACCATTTAGCAGCTACAGAGGACACATACACAACTTTCTTGATATTTACTTCACAACATGCCTTAAGTACATTGAGTGTACCTTTAACGGCAGGCTCAATCAGTTCTACCTGCAACGTGAGTACGTGATGAGTAATTACATAGCTTCCAAATGTGATTAACCAAGATAGAGGCATATGACGATGAATCTTGCCTCAGGGTTTGGTACAGAACTGGATGGAACAGGACTTGCAGTATGGAACACACCATTGCATCCTGCAATGGCTGCACATAGAGACTCGTAGTCGAGAAAGTCTGCCATGAAGAGCTTCAGTTTCTCGGATGCTTTCTCCAGGCTCTTCAAATGAGCGTTTTTCTACCCACTGAACGAAATGGGTTAGAGTAAATTCAAAGCCAAAAATCTAAAATCCTTGTCACGGTTTTATTTATCAGTATTTGATGCCAAATTTATATTTATCATCATTGTTAAGACGTTCCCTTTTTATACCATTTCATCAATGTTTTTGTTCTTTATCATCGTATTTAAGGCGTTACCTTCTTATAGAATAGCATAATCCATTGTATGGCTCATGAACTAGAATAGCATCCTTCCATCCTATCGTACATCCTAATAACAACTGGAAATTGAAAACGGAACGATTTAGTTTCAAGGAGAAAGCACATAAAACAGTTTTGAAGCACGTTTTAAGTAGACTTGGCAAATGTGTCGTGTCGAGTTCGTGTCGGGTTGAAAGTTAAAATGGTTGAAAATGCTTGACCCTAACCCGATCCGTTTAATAAACGGGTTAGAAATCTCAACCCTAACCCGACCTGTTTAATAAATGGATTGATCTGTTTAACCCGTTTAACATTTATAAAATCAAAAATTCACAAAAATTTAGGAATCGAAATTTTATAATTCAAATCTATAAGTTTGAACCGAATCCATTAACATTATTACATTAAAATCCAAATAAATTGTAAATTAGTAGAAAGGTAAAAAGAAAACATTATATATATACACAAATATACTCACACATATGTATAAACGGGTTAGTTGGGTCATTTTTGAGTTGATATGTTTGACCCTGACCTTACCCGTTTAATTTTCGTGTCGTGTCGTGTCAACCCGTTTAATTAAATGGGTTGAAATCTGTTACCCAAACCCGTTTATTTCGTGTCGAGTTCGTATCGGTTAGCGTGTCGTATCAATTTTTGTCAGGTCTAGTTTTAAGGGACTCTGGATTGTTGGTAGTAGTCTCATGCACAAGTTAAACTGATTACATGTTGGAAGTAGTCTTATGCACAAATTAAATAGATACATATAACTATTTAAAAGTGAAAATTGAGAAGCATTTTGGAGCTATTACATTTTCCATGAAAGGTACTCCCGCATGCTAAAACAATTAAACAAAATCCTTTTACTGATATTTTATTAATTGCTATAAATGCAATTTATTTTTTAGCAAAGTGTTAACCCAAAATTACCTTTTTGTGCCCACTTGCAATCCCTAGTAAAGGTGAATTGAATTCATTTGTTTATTACTGCTCAATCAAAGCATCAAACATTGAATTTATTTTGGAACCAGTATCAATTGGAGTTGAACTAGTGCCCTAGATATCAAAAAACAGAGTACCCTTCTCATAATAATATATATATATATATATATAGAGGAAAGTTCAAATGTGAACCACTTCTTGGTTGTGAACGTGAGGACAACCGAGAGCGCGACACGTGGCGGATGATTAGGCGCCACATCGGCTTTGAGTGTGGTCCCCCCCTTTAATTCAATGCCCTCCCCATGAATTGCGCCTAGTCATCCGCCGTGAACATGACGTGGCGCCTAGTCATCCGCCACGTGTCGCGCTCTCGGTTGTCCTCACGTTCACAACCAAAAAGTGGTTCACATTTGAACCCACCCCTATATATATATATATATATATATAATATATATAGAGGAAGAGGGATTTTCTTTTGTGAAATTTTTTTTGGTGTGAACTTGTGAACTTAAGCCAAAACGACGATTTCATTGGTTAAATCAATGAAATTGGTTTGTGAAATTGTTTAATATGATGAAATTATATCATATGATTCATTTTTTGATGAAATGTTTCATATTTCGGTACTTTTTACGTAACTTTTCCATTCTTATGAAACTGTTTCATATATTTTTATGAAACCTTTTGATTTTACGTAAAAACACCGAAATATGAAACAATCTCAACAAAAAAATGTTTCATACAATATAATTTCATCATATTAAGCAATTTCAAGAACCAATTTCATAATATAATCGTCTTTTCGTCAAAGTTCACAAGTTCACACAAAAAAAAAAATTCACAAAAGAAAATCCCTCTATAGAGCAAATATATATATATAAAATCTAGGAAGTGAATTAATTCACACCATTAATCATATACATGTATGGTGGAGATTGGTTTGTATAGTTTGTACAAACTATCCGGTTTGTAATGGATACGACCCTGTTATATATATATATATATATATATATATATATATATATTCTTACCAAAATTGAGCATTCCTTTTGAACAAGATAAAGTAAAGTACAAAATCCTAAACTATAAAGTACAAAATTTGATGATGGATTTTGACTGGAGCTCCATCAAGATAAAGTAAACAATTTAAGTTTAAATTCCTAAAAAATCGAAACAATAATCAATTATAATTTTTCATTTTACTAGGTTTAACATCAAATTGATACTATTTAAGTTTAAATTCCTAAAAAATCGAAACAATAATCAATTATAATTTTTCATTTTACTAGGTTTAACATCAAATTGATACTGATATTCAAACACAATAAACATTAATCATGTAAAGATATGCAAAACCATCATCAACTTAGAAAGCGACGGATTCGTTCAAAACTTCAAAAGTAAAATGAAACAAATTGAGATGAATGCCCCAAACATGATATGAGTATCAAAAATCATAAACCCCAATTTAAAATACACAAAGTACATATATTACTTTTATCCAAAAGATTTTACCATAGACCCCTTTATAAAAACATATGGAAGTACATTCAATAAAAGTAAATTACATTTTTGATCAACTTTGGTCTTTGTTTAAACTAATAACAATTTTAATTATTGTAGTTGCTCTAACTAAAAGGGAAAAAGAACAAAAAAAAATTACCAACCCTTTTTAACCAAAGTTAGTCAGATGGACTAGAAAGTAATACATTTTGACAATTAGAGCGTCTCCAACAACATTTCTATAATTTTTCTAAAATAGAGAATAAAAACCTAAAATTTCTAAAACTTTTTCTTTGCATCTCCAACAGTTTTTCTATTTTAGAGATTTTATCATTACATATATTATTATTATTATATACAATACATTTAGTATTTCAATAACTTTTAAAAAAATTAAACAAATAATTATGCTATTAGTGGAAGACAATAAATTGATATTTCTCTCTTATCATTTAGAGATTTTAGAGAATTCTCTAAATTTAGATATTTCCCTATATTTTTCTATTTTAGCAATTGGGATAGCAAAGCTGTTGGAGCAATTTAACAAATAAAAACCAATTTTTTCATTTTATTTTAGCAATGCTGTTGGAGATGCTGTTATAATGTGTGTGAGTGTGGCAACACAAAAACTGAAAGGGTTTATGACTTGTAAGGGTAACCAACTGTTCCAATTGTACAAATGTTACCATGAAACTATTTTTTGTACTCAATTGACCATTAAACTCTTTTTGACTGTACATATAGTACCATTATGACCTGGTATAACAGGTAAACCACCGTGAACCACCGGTAACCACCACCACCACCACCAAAACACCACACACAGCCACCACCTTCTTCAAACCCACCACCAAAACACCACCACAACCACCACCTTCTTCAAACCCACCACCACCACCACCAAAACACCACCACAACCACCACCTTCTTCAAACCCACCACCACCAAAACACCACAACAGCCACCACCACCTTCAAACCCACCACCACAGCCACCACCAAACCGCCACCACCAAACCGCCACCACCAACACCAACCACCATCACCCACCCACCACCACCATCTTCACATCTTCTTCATCTTCCTCATCTTCCTCTCTCTTCATTACACCACCATCACCACCACCACCAAAACGTACCAAATTCAGATCCGAAAAATGCGTGGCCGGAAAAAACGTGCAGATCGGGAAACGTGGCCGGAAAAAACTATCAAAATCGAAGAAACCTGCAGATCTGGAAACCTGCATCGAAATCGAAAGAAATCCAAAAACCACCTGATCGAAATCCCCAAAAACCACCAGATCGAAATCCGTTCCACCATTCGAAATCCAATCTGAAAATGAACTCGAGAACAGTCGTTGGTGTGATTTGGGTTCTTGTTCGGAAATCGGAAATCGCTACTGGGCGGAAATTGGAGGTTTCGGTGGTCGGAAATCGGAGATCTGGTGGTGGGTTTGATGGTGGTGGTGGCTGTTGTGGTGTTTTAGTGGTGGTGGTGGTGGTGGGGAGGGGGTTTGAAGAAGGTGGTGGTTGTGGTGGTGTTTTGGTGGTGGTGGTGGTGGGTTTGAAGGAGGTGGTGGATGTGGTGGTGTTTTGGTGGTGGGTTTGAAGAAGGTGGTGGCTGTGGTGGTGTTTTGGTGGTGGTGGTGGTGGGTTTGAAGGAGGTGGTGGATGTGGTGGTGTTTTGGTGGTGGGTTTGAAGAAGGTGGTGGCTGTGGTGATGTTTTGGTGGTGGTGGTGGTGGTTACCGGTGGTTCACGGTGGTTTACCTGTTATACCAGGTCATAATGATACTATATGTATAGTCAAAAAGAGTTTAATGGTCAATTGAGTACAAAAAATAGTTTCATGGTAACATTTGTACAATTAGAACAGTTGGTTACCCTTATAAGTCATAAACCCAAACCGAAAATATAATCAACTCTTCATTAAAAACTTAAAATAGTAATTTGAACAAAGTAGGTTACCTATAATTCAATATACCTATACCAAAATTAGTAAAAGTATACCCAGTTGTTCTTTTCCATTTTCGTTTTTGCTACAACTAATTAAAAAGAGAGAATGCTACGAATGGCAACTGTTGAGATGAACGTGTTTTTTGGTCAAATATTTAACCTAAGAGTTATTGTACCATAAATATCAGACCATGGTATAGTGACCTTTGGAGGAGCAGGAGCCACAGGTTTAAATTACACCAAAGTAAAAAGACCATGTGAATTTATTTGTTGTACTTATTTAGTGGAGAATCAAGAGATTCTTATGGGAGTGGAATTTAAGTCAAAGCCATGTGGTTGATGAAGTTATGTAATTAAATATTTTCATCTTATTTATATTATTTATCAAATGATATTGGGTAATTGTTTTTCTTTTGGATAGATAGAATATCATTCAACTAAATATATATTTCTATGCTTTGAATGATCTTATTCCATTAATTTTGATTGCACAAGATAGAGTAAAGAGGACAATGAAGCTAATTTAAGAGTAAATTTTCCAATCATGTGCCCATATGTTATGGTATTGTTCAATAAAATGATAGGATTACCTTTAAAATGTTATTTTTTTAATAGCGCATAACTCATGCATCCGTCCCGACACAAAGTCGACGAGGTATCTGGAATCCATATATAATTAGATTGGTCATTTTCATCATTCAAACCGTGATTCAGGGTAGAAAGTAAACAACGCATTTTGTTCAAACACATAAATTTATCGCAGACAATTTAATCCGTTTAGAGGGCTTAACATAAAGTTTAGAGGGCTTAACATAAAATTTGGTAAATACCCCCTAAGTGACTTTCTTGGTGGGTTAGGTGTTTTCTTCGATAGTTGATGGTATCCATATACTGATATACAATCTTTTATACTATAAAAGATTTATACTTTTAGAACCCAATTGCTACTATGCTTAGAGTATGATATATAACAAAGTTTTCTAACGGATTGGACTAATAGCAGGTTGCTTCTTTTTGGGTTTTTTTTCCCCTTTTAGTTATAAAAATTTATCTTTATCTACTTTTCAGATGTTCCTCATTATATAGATTCTTTTTGTTTTAATTATTTTGTGTAGCTAAAAGATCAATCTTTAGGAGGGTTTTATTGGGTTAATGTTGCAGGTTTATGTTTGAACATCATTTTGAAGCCACTATCTATCCAATTCTGCTAACTACTAAGGCTAACTGCACCCAACCCAATCAACCCACTCAACCCACTCACTTTTTTAATGCAACATCAGCTTTTTCCTAACCCTCTCTTTACCCTCCCATAACCCTCTACAACACACACCCAACCCTCTCAACCCTCTCACACACAACACACACACAACACACACAAAAGTAAAGCGGGTTAGAGAAGCCGACGAAGCCCCAACCCGCCGGCTTCCTTCCCCCGTGCACCCAAGCCGTTCGAACCCTCCCAGCCCGGCGGGTATACCGGCTGCCAACCCAAGCTACCGCTGCGGGTAGCCTAATAAGCGTGCAAGAAGCATTCAAATAAGGTGAACATATTAAGCGCTAAGAAACATTTAACAATATAAATCAATGTGAATGTCGTTGTTTATTAAAGAGATATCATGGATATCGAAAATTATAAAGTTCTTAATATATGGTACTAAAAAATAATGGTATTACCGACGGCATAAACTGTTGGAAAACAAACTTTCATTGGAGATGGTTTTCCAACGAGAAAGAACGTCGATAAAATGTTGGTCAGTAAAAACTAACGACAGTTTTTAGGCGACTTTTATTGACAACTTTCAGATAGTTCCATTGACTGGTGGCTTTCAAATGACTAATTAAAAAAATAAATAAGTAAGTAATAATTGGTAAACCGTCGTTTTGCCATCGGTAATAGACATTTTTTAGCAGTGATGTATACATAGGAACTCAGGTTCACGTGTGAGACCAAGCTGTTTTCGTGAGACTGGAGAGACCAACATCTTTTACATGAAACTTCATATCAAAATACTGTGAAGGTAAAGAAATTGAACATTCATGGTATATAAAAACAACGTAAATGTTACGTTCACGGTGTTTTTTTATGTAAAAGCTCAATTTTTTATATACCTTCACAACATTTCCGTTGTGAAGGTTTGCATTATTTATTTGTCACTTTCACAACATTTGCGCAGTGAAGGTTCCGTTTTTTACCTTGTTTTGATTTTTTTTTACCTTTAAAGTTTTTTTAGTATGAGTATTCGAATTTTATTTACCTTCATGGTGTTTTGTTGTGAAGTTTCATACCTTAGGTCTTGGTCTCACGCGGTCTCACGGACAGAGACGGATCCAGAAATTTTGGAGATGGGGGTCGGATGTAAACGACATGATATAACAATATAAAAATATAAATATAAATATAAATGAGGAACAATTTAGGAGTTCAAGTCTATAATTATTGTCTACGAGTTTTCATTTTTTGAAAACAAACTATCACATAGCTAATAAACAACGGTTAACAATTAATAATCCGCAATAGTTAATAATAAAAATCCATCAATTAACAATTAACAATCCCCACTTTACTGATTACTAATAAAATTGATTTCAAAAACCCTAATTTCAATAAGCAATAAAAAACTTAATAAAGATACATAATAATGTTTAACTATTTAATTATAAAAATTATATTTCTTTTTGCTTTTTTAACTTTTCTTAATTATAACCATGTCTAATAATTGACAATAAATCTTAAAACAATTAAAAAGCAAAAGCAAAATACCTGTTCGGTCGTCGCTTTGTCGTATACTCTATCTCAACAAAAAAAAATGAAAGTAGAAAACTAGGAATTTGTAAATTGAAAATATGGAGTGGGTTAATTTATTAAGTGGGCTTTTTTATTAATTATTTACCGGAGGTTTTATAGTGGGCCGATAAAGATTGCATATTTTACTTTGGGTCAAACTCAAATTTAGTTGGGGGTCAAACATAGTGGGCACATGAAAGATTTATGGAAAACTTATAATCTATTCAATTAAAAAAAAATTAATGGGGTCAAATGTCCCCCCTTCCTATCAAGTAAGTCCGCCCCTGCTTATGGAAACAGCTTGGTCTCATGCGAACCTAAGTCTACAATATCAATCGGGTTTGGTACAGAACTGGATGGAATATGCTGTTGCATCCCGCAATGGCTGCTGCACGTAGAGACTCGTAGTATAGAAGGTCTGCCTTGAAGAGCTTCAGGTTCTCGGATGCTTTCTCCAGGCTCTTCAAATAAGGGTTTTCTCATCCACTGAACGAAATGGGTTAGAGTAAATTCAAAGCCAAAAATCTAAAATCCTTCTTAAGGTTTTATTTATCAGTATTTGATGCCAATTTTTCTATTTATCATCATTGTTAAGATGTTTCCTTTTTATACCATTTCATCAATGTTTCTGTTCTTTATCATCGTATTTAAGGCGTTGCCTTCTTATAGTTTCTTTTCCAATAAAATAAAAAATGGAGAGACTTATGCACAAATTAAATAGATACATAAACTATTTAAAAGTGAAAATTGAGGGCATTTTGGAGCGATTATATTTTCCATGAAGGTACTCCTGCATCCTAAAACAATTAAACAAAATCCTTTAACTGATCTCCTGCCAATTGATATAAATGCAACTTATTTTTTTAGCAAAGTGTAAACCCAAAATTACCATTTAGTGCCCACTAGCAATCCCTACAATAGGTGAATTGAATTCATTTGGTTATTGTTACTCAATCAAAGCATCAAACGTTGAATTTTTTTTTTTTTTGAACCGCAAAAGAGGAGAGTTTATTGAGGAAAAAACTAGCGAGGAGCTAGAAGAGTACAAGAAGTAACGGCATCTACCGGGTTGCACACCCAACTGTCCCAATTCAAAAGTCTACCAAACTTAGTGCGACACCTAATCCAATAGGAAAAAACGTTGAATTTATTTTGGAACCAGTATCAATAGGAGTTGAACTAGTGCTCTAGATATCAAAAAACAGAGTACCCTTCTCATAATATATATATATATATATATATATATATTTTGAGTGAATTACGGATTTGGTCCCTGTGGTTTGGTGGGTTTTACGGATGGTCCCTAAACTTCATTTATTACAGATATGGACTCAAGGTATGTCATTTTATAACGAATTGGTCCCTCCTTCTAACTGCCATCCATTCCCTCCGTTAGGCTTGAGGGCATTCTCGTCCTTTTCCATTTTTTGTCTTTATGTGAGGGACCAAAACCATAAAAACCACACAAACCACAGGAACCAAATCCGTAATAATTCCTGGAAAAATAAAAAAACTTATTTTTCATACTTAAATTAATTAACTATTATATTTTAGCATGCATTAATTATTATACTTATGCTTAATATTATATTTAGACATCTTTTCTTTCAAATAAAAATACTACTACAAATATTTATTTATTTTACTTCGAATTTATTAAGGTACTTAATTATTATATTTTGATATACATATATATATATATAGGGGTCGTATCCGTTACAAACCGGATAGTTTGTACAAACTATACAAACCAATCTCAACCATACATTTACATAATCAATGGTGTGGATTAATTCAGTTCCTAAATTTTCTCTCAACCACATTTGAAAATTGCCTAAAAATTAGGAGATAAACAAAATCAATGGAAAATCAATGGTTAAAATTAGGTTTGTAAAGTTTGTACAAACTACTTGGTTTGTATTTAATACTTCCCCTATATAGTGGGGTCGTATCCGTTACAAACCGGATAGTTTGTACAAACTATACAAACCAATCTCAACCATATATTTAATACTTCCCCTATGCACTCTGTAAGCTAATATTGTTTACTAATGTATACAAAAATCAACTGAAATAAATTAAACCAAAAAGACAATATGAGAAAAATATACCAAAATTGATGTCAATACATGAAAAAAATATGTGTATATGTACGTAATACATACTTTTTATAGAAATAAAGTATATTATATATTAAACTCAACTTAAAGTATAGTAATTAATATATATATATATATATATGTATATCAAAATATAATAATTAAGTACTTTAATAAATTCGAAGTAAAATAAATAAATATTTGTAGTAGTATTTTTATTTGAAAGAAAAGATGTCTAAATATAATATTAAGCATAAAGTATAATAATTTATGCATGCTAAAATATAATAGTTAATTAATTTAAGTATGAAAAATAAGTTTTTTATTTTTTCAGGAATAATTACGGATTTGGTCCCTGTGGTTTGTGTGGTTTTTATGGTTTTGGTCCCTCGCATAAAGACAAAAAATGGAAAAGGACGAGAATGCTCTCAAGCCTAACGGAGGGAATGGATGGCAGTTAGAAGGAGGGACCAATTCGCTATAAAATGACATACCTTGAGTCCATATCTGTAATAAATGAAGTTTAGGGACCAAATCCGTAAAACCAATCAAACCACAGGGACCAAATCCGTAATTCACTCATTTATTTTTCCTTACCAAAATAGAGCATTCCTTTTGAACAAGAAGACTACAAAATCCTAAACTAGATAAAGGGGTAATTGATTTGTATACCCATAACGCACATACACTTTGCACAATATACCCATACCATAACGGCGATATAACGGCAACATAACGGCGACATAACGGCGACATAACGGCGATATAACGCACCAAAACGCCGTTATAACGCACCAAAACGCCGTTATAACGGCGTTTTGGTGCGTTATATCGCCGTTATAACGGCGTTTTGGTGCGTTATAACGGCGTTTTGGTATAACGGCCCTTATAACGCACATTTGGGGGTATGGGTTGCAAAGTGGGGGTGGGGCTATGGGTATAACGGTAAAGCTCCCTAGATAAAGTACAAAATTTGATGATGGATCACTGGAGTTCCATCAAGATAAAGTACAAAATTTTATGATGGATTGTGACCGGAGCTCCATCAAGATAAAGTAAAAAAAAAATTGAGCTTAAATTCCTAAAAGGTTGAAACAATAATCAATTATAATTTTTCATTTACTAGGTTTAACATCAAATTGATACTGAATTACTGATTAATATCTTTTTGTATAAATAAGTTAAGCTAACTTGATATCAAACGATTTAACTTTAGTATTTAATATTTAATGTAGATTACATTTTTGGTCCACCACACTATCACAGCTTTCCATCCAATTTGTGAGAAACTAAACAAATCAGAAGCCATCCAATTTGATATGTTTTAGTTTAAGCCTTCCGCCGATACAACAAATCATGTCTAGCTTAGTTGGTCTTCTTAAAGACGGTGACATTGTGAGGGGACTGTGGATAGTATCCCAGTCTACCGGGGTTCGAACCCAAGGGGAGTCAATTTGAGGGAGCCCAGTCAAAGACTATGGTTGGGCTCTAGATCCAGCGGCGGATTAGTGGCATGCCCTTGGATGCCCGATACTTTCGGGGAGGCATGTGTGTGTGCGTGTCTGTGTGTGTTCGTGGTAGTGGTTCGATGCCGATATGCCTTCCAGGAAAAAACCCTCTATCGATACATTTTAAGGGTATATAATGAAACTTTGTAAATGAAAAAGGTCACGGTTAACAATGAACCGGATAAAATATCAATGTGGATGAAACCAAATCAAATATTAACTGGTTTTAATGACATGACAACTACGTTTAGTATCTAATATTATTATTTTAAAAATAAAAGTATTATTCTTCATCTTGTTTTACATGATCGCTAACCACCACTGTCTCATCAGCCACGGACACTACTATACCCTTCATTCAGCCATGGAAAACCACTCTCCACCACAAATCCAAACACAATAAACATTAATCATGTAAAGATATGCAAAACCATCATCAACCGAAAGAGTTACGAATTCGTTCAAAACTTCAAAAGTAATATGAAACAAATTGAGATGAATGCCCCAAACATGATATGAGTATCAAAAATCATAAACCTCAATTTCAAAAACACAAAGTAGATGTATTACTTTTATCCAAAAGATTTTACCATAGTCCATAGACCCCTTTTATAAAACCTATGGAAGTACATCCAATAAAAGTAAATTACATTTTTTATCAACTTTGGTCTTCGTTTAAACTAATTACAATTTTAATTATCATAGTTGCTCTAATTAAAAAGGAAAAAAAAAACAAAATAAAATTACCAACCCTTTTTAACCAAAGTTAGTCAGATGGACCAGAAAGTAATACAATTTGACAATTACAATGTGTGTGAGTGCATGTGTGAGTGGCAACCACAAAAAAGTAAAAATATAATCAACTCTTCGTTACAAACTTAAAAATAGTAATTTGAACAAAGTAGGTTACCTTTAATTCAATTTACCTATACCAAAATCAGTAAAAGTATATCCAGTTGTTCTTTTCCATTTTTGTTTATGCTACAATTAATTAAAAAGAGAGAATACTACCAAATGACAACTGTCCAGATGAACGTCTTTTTTGGTCAAATATTTAACCTAAGAGTTATTGCACCATAAATATCAGACCATGGTGTATAGTGACCTTTGGAGGAGCCACAGATTTAAATTACACCAAAGTAAAAAGACCATGTGAATTTATTTGTTGTACTTATTTAGTGGAGAATCAAGAAATTCTTATGGGAGTGGAATTTAAGTGAAAGCCATGTGGTTGATGAAGTTATATAATTAAATATTTTCATCTTGTTTATATTCTTTATTAAATGATATTAGGTAATTGTTTTTCTTTTCTGATAGATAGAATATCATTCAACTAAATATATATTTCTATGCTTTGAATGATCTTATTCCATTAATTTTGATTGGACAAGAGTAAAGAAGAAAATGAAGCTAATTTAAGAGTTAATTTTCCAATCATGTGCCCATATGTTATGGTATTGTTCGACAAAATGATCGGATTATCTTTAAAAACTTGGGATATTACGCATATATCATTGTAAACTTTAATATTACGACTATATCTTTCTAAACTTCAATAACTCACACATATATCTTTCTTCCTTATTTAATTATATTTTAAATAAAAACAATTATCTATAAATTCAATTTAATTGGTAAATGACCTAGCTACCCTTTCTAATTTCCTTCCAAATAACAAATTTGATTTCTCAGACTAATCCCTGTATAAAGAACTAATTAAATCAACCTCCAACTTTTAGCAACTTTTAGAAATCAAATAACAAATTTGATTTCTCACGGCCGCCCACTCCGACTACTGCCGCTGCCTCAAAATCACCAGATCTGCCCTCACCACCTTCGCCGCTGGCGAACCCCTCTCCGCTGCCGCCCACCGGATCCGCCCTCGCCACCTTCGCCACCTGCGAACCCCTCTCCATCACCGACCAAACCGCCCACCGTTCTCCTCCAACCTCCCTCCTCTAACACCACACCGTCAAACCCCTCCCTTCCACACCTACCAAACCCCAAAACCACCACCACCGCCGCCGGCGGTTCCCGATCTCCCTTCGTCGCCACACCTCCAAGCTCCCACGGTTAAATTAAAAATATAATTGTTATTTGGAAATCAAATTCTAAGAAATCAATTTTGTTATTTGGAAGAAAATTAAAAGGGTAGTTAGGTCATTTACAAATTAAATTGGATTTATAGATAATTGTTTTTATTTAAAATGTAATTAAATAAGGGAGAATGATATATGTGTGAGTTATTGAAGTTTAGAAGATATAGACGTAATATTAAAGTTTACAATGATATATACGTAATATTCCAAGTTTTTAAGGACAGATGAAATTTTCCCTTTTTTTAATAGCACATATATAACTCATGCATCCATCCTGGGACAAAGTCAACAAGGTATTCGGGATCCATATATAGTCTGATTGGTCATTTTCATCATTCAAACCGTGATTCAGGCTAAACAACACATTTTTGTTCAAACACATAAATTTATCGCAAACAATTTAACCTGAATAGAGGGCTTAAGATAAAATTTGGAAAAAACACCCCCTAAGTGACTTTATTGGTGGGTTAGGTGTTTTCTTCGATGGTTGATGGTATCCATCTACCAAGGTCAATCATTTACACTATAAGGCTACACGCACCCAACCCAATCAACCCACTCAATCCACTCACTTTTTGAATGCCACATCAGCTTCCACATCAGCTTTTGGTCAACCCTCTCTTTACCCTCCCATAACCCTCTACAACACACACCCAACCCTCCCAACCCTCTCACTTTTCAATTTATTTTATTTAATTAAATAATATAATTAAATAAAACATGTAATTAATTAATTAATAATAAGATTAATAATTAATTAACTAAAAATTAAAATTACATAATTAATTAACTAAAAATTAAAATTAAACATTACATAATTAAATAAAATAAACTAAAACATTAAATAAACTAAAAATTACAAGCCATATTTGGCTTTGATCTCCTCTTTTCGTTTCAACGTATCCTTGAGTTTTTTTACCCCGGAGATAGTAGTGCGGGGTGGTGTAAAACTTAATGTCTTTCTCTTGTTGTGTCATTGGTGAAAGTTCTCCCTCATCGGAAGTGTCTTCCTCTTGTACGGGTTGGTCGGCGGGTTGGTAACCGGGTACAAATTGTGGTTGATAAGGAGAACCAAAATCGATTGGAGGAAATTGTGGATTAAGAAACGGTTGATAAGGAAACGATTGATAAGGACACGGTTGAGGAGCTTGTGAAGAGCTCCCGGGTTGATTGGGTTGTGAAGAGCTCCCGGTTGAGGAACTTGAGGATGAGTAATTGTGATAGAAAAACCTTTCGGCGAAATGTCGAGATTGTAATCGGGTGGATATTCTGGAGGGAACCCGGTATGCGTAACGTCGACTTTGAAAGAGGGCTTCGAAGGGGTCTCGGGTTCCGCCCGACGTTTACATTTCGCGCGCCATGATGCGAGGTTTCGATCGTTTGGATTCATCGTTTGAAGAGTGGGAGGTTTGAAGAATTGGAGGTTGTTTGTGTGAGAAAAGAGTTGAAGAATTGAAGGTTGTTTGTGTGAAAAAAGAAGTTGGGTTAAATGAGTATTTATAGGAGTAAAAATTGAAAAAAAAAAGTAAAAAGAAAAAATTAAATAAGTTACCGTTGAAGAGAGCCGTTTGCCAACGGCTCTCCCAACCCAATTTGCTCCCAACCCGTCGGCTTCTCATCCTCGCACACCCAACCCAAAGAGCCCGGCGGCTTTACCCGCTGGAACTCGCTGGTAACCCAGCTAACCGGTGCGTGCAGCCTAAAAGATGTATAACTTTTAGAACCCAATTGCTACTATGCTTAAGAGTATGATATATAATAAAGTTTTCTAACGGATTGGACTAATAGCAGGTTTCTTCTTTTTGGGTCTTTTTTTTCCCCTTTTAGTTAGAGTAAACATCACTTTTGGTCCCTGTGGTTTGACGAAAATAACGGATTTGGTCCCTAGAGTTTAAAAAATACAAATTTGGTCCTGTAGTATGCATTTTCGACCGGTTTTGGTCCCTGGCCTTAACGGCTGTTAACTCTCATCCGTTAAACGAGGGGTATTTTTGACTTTTTATGCATATCTATATTTTATTATTATTCATTTTGACTTTTAACTTTGACCTAGACTTCTCTCTCTTCTCCCTTTTCTTTCTCACCCTCCAATCCTTCTTCCCCAACTTTTTAACCTGCAACATTTTATACCCTTCCCCCACATATAAATATATATATATATACACACACACACACATAACCTAATGAGGCAAGCACACCAATGAGGCAAGATCTACAACAGAATGCTACCCCAAGTAAAAACTCCAAGAAAAGCTTCCATGTTTTATGCATCTTGTTTGAAGGTAAAATGAGTATCCATGGATGGATAGGTGAAGAAAATAACAGAACCATATCAAAAACCTTAGATGCGATCGATTAGCCATATCATCAAAGAGGAAATATGTAGGAGTTGAGAGATTTGGTTTTTCAGATCTGGTTTTCAGATCTGGTTTTCAGATCTGGTTTTCAGATCTGGTTTTCAGATCTGTGTGTGTGTGTGTTGTGAGTTTAGCTTTAATGGCAACAAAATGGGTGGGGGTGGTGGGTGGAGGATGGTGGATAAAATGGGTAGTGGGTGGTGGTGGATAAAAAGGGTGGTGGGTGGTGGTGGTGATGGAGGATAAAAAGGGTGGTAGGTGATGGTGGATAAAATGAGTGGTGGGTGGTGGTGGAAGATAAAAAGGGTGGTGGTGGGTAAAATGGGTGGTGGTGGTGGAGGATAAAAAGGTTGGTGGGTGATGGTGGATAAAATGGGTGGTGGTGGTGGAGGATAAAAAGGGTGGTGGTGATGGTGGACAAAATGGGTGGTGGTGGTGGAGGATAAAAAGGGTGGTGGGTGTTAGTGGGTAAAATGGGTGGTGGGTGTTAGTGGGTAAAATGGGTGGTGGTGGTGGAGGACGAAAAGGGTGGTGGTGGTGGAGAATAAAAATGGTAGATGGTGGTGGGGTTGGTGGTGGATAAAATGGGTGGTGGTGGTGGAGGAGGAGGATAAAAAGGGTGGTGGGTGGTGGATGAAATGGGTGGTGTGGAAGAAGAAGATATGAAAGAGAAAATGGGAAGAAGAAGAAGAAGAAGAGAAGAGTAAATATCACTTTTGGTCCCTGGTTTATTTTCTAAAAGAAAAATGTAAAAAGACGTAAATACCCCTGACTTAACTGGCATTTTTAACGGCCGTTAAAGTCAGGGACCAAAACCGGTCGAAAATGCATACTACAGGACCAAATTTGTATTTTTTAAACTCTAGGGACCAAATTCGTTATTTTTGGCAAACCACAGGGAC
The DNA here is from genome assembly GCA_030169165.1 of Centaurea solstitialis. Taxonomy (NCBI): domain Eukaryota; kingdom Viridiplantae; phylum Streptophyta; class Magnoliopsida; order Asterales; family Asteraceae; genus Centaurea; species Centaurea solstitialis. The sequence goes on from CM058043.1 coordinate 87,096,316, forward strand.
CAAATCTGTAATTTACTCCTTTTAGTTATAAAAATTTATATTTATCAACTTTTCAGAATTCATATTTACAGTAACGAGTTCCAATTTGTAACTCAAATGTTCCTCATTATATAGATTCTTTTTGTTTTAATTATTTTGTGTAGCTAAAAGATCAATCTTTAGGAGGGTTTTATTGGGTTAATGTTGCAGGTTTATGTTTGAACATTATTTTGAAGCCACTATTTATCCAATTGCTAACCACTAATAAACGTGCAATAAACATTCAAATAAGGCGAACATAGTAAGCGCTATAGGAACATCAAACAATATAAATCAAGACTTAGGTTCAGGTGAGACCAAGCTGTTTTCGTGAGATCGGTGAAACCAACACTTTTTACATAAAACTTCATAGCAAAACACTGTGAAGGTTAAAAAAATCGAACATTCATCATAAAAACACTGTAAATGTTACGTTCATAGTGTTTTTTGAGGTAAAGGTTCAATTTTTTTTGACATTATTTATTTGCTACCTTCACAGTTTTTTGAGTTGTGAAGGTTTCGTTTTTTTTTGGATTTTTTTTCCTCGATAGTGTATTTTAGTATGTTTTTATGATGAATGTTTGAATTTTTTAACCTTCAGAGTATTTTGGTGTGAAGTTTTATGTAAAAGTGTTGGTCTCACCGGTCTCACGGAAACAACTTGGTCTCATCGGAACCCAACTCTTGATGTAAAAGTTCGATTTTTTTATATACCTTCACAACATTTCCGTTGTAAAGGTTTGCATTATTTATTTGTTACATTCACAGCATTTGCGCTGTGAAGGTTTCGTTTTTTTACCTTGTTTTGGATTTTTTTACCTCGAAAGTGTCTTTTAGTATGAGTATTCGAGTTTTATTTACCTTCATGGTGTTTTGTTGTGAAGTTTCATACGTTAGGTCTTGATCTCACGCGGTCTCACGAAAACAACTTCGTCTCACGCGAATCTAAGTCTACATATAGGGTATATATATAGAGGGAGGTTCATGCGAGAAGGAAGCTAACTTGCAAGATTGCGAGAAGGAATGCAAACCACATAATTTGTTATTTAAAAAACACCATAAATAAAAAATTATAAAAGACTTTTTAAGATTAAGAGGATAAATCATTGGATAAATATTAATAGATTTATCTATTTTCAATTTTAGTTAATTAATTTAATTTTATCATGTTTAATATAATTTTTCTATATGCATTTTTAAATAAAAAATCAAAAGTTTCGTAGAATATCACATGTGATACTAAAAATCAATTCATTATCTTCACCATTTATGCTTTATATTTTTTGATCCATATGTTGAATCACATATGATAAGCTTCTTTTAACTTACCACCTATTACATATCACATATAATCCACTATATAAATTTTACACTTGTTACATATGATTATGCGTGGATGCCTGAGGACATTTAAGTGGGGCCATCTTTAACTTCCAAAATTGCCGGAGATTAGTCGGGCTTTGGCCTAGACACCCTTCTAAGAAAAGGTTACAAAAGTTGCGACTTTCCATTGAATGCAATTTAAATTGGTCAAATACTTTATTTAAGTTGTGAAATTTGTTTAATCTTTCAACTATATGTTTTTTCCTCAATTTTCTTCTACTTAATTATTTATCTGCTTTGATATTTCTTAATTAACTCGTAGGAAATTATGCATTATTATCGATCGGTTTATTTACACAATATGCTCATTGTTGCCTGAGGTTCTCTTTTGGAGATGTGAGATATCTGATGCTCCTGTTGTTGAGAGTGATTCTATTGCTTGCTATGGTGAAGGAACATCTCAGTTGATATGGATTTTCCAAAGATTTTGTTTGACATTTGTTTATTATATGTTAGCCATTCATTAATTTGGATGATTTTTGTTGGTTTGGTACTGTTTGAGGTTTAAATCTCCTATTTCTATGATCTACCCAAAACACAATTGTTTTCAACTCAGTAATGAGTAAAATTTGTTTTTTGTTTTGACCTTGGAATAGAATGAAACAAGAGATTGTATTTATTTGTATTGGTTGATCAAACTCAAACCAACAGTAGAATCCAAGGGAATCTCTTTTTGGCCAAGATTCCTTTGTTGTTAATTCCATACACTTGTGTTGGAAGTTATACTTTATACCTATTAATTAATTGAGTTATAGAGATATTTGGTTTCAGGCCATCTACTACTCGGGTAGAGCTAAAGATCAGTGTACATTTTACCCTTCTTGACCCTACTCTGTACGGGATTTACCGAGCTTGTTTGGTTTGTTATGATATGGTTTAGACCAGAGCAGGGAAAAAGTTTGGTTACTTTGATATGTGAAAGAATGAAGAATATAGAGTGAGGTTGTTTTCTTTCGTGCAAGTGTTCTCATAAAGGTTACTACCAATGCATTTGTTATTTACATAAACAAATGGAGAAGTCATTATTTTTCTTGGTTTACAATTATATCGTTCTACCTTTATTTTACATTTTGCAATGAGGTGCAAGAGAGTGGCATTTCGTATGTCGTCTATATGTATATATATATGGATTTATCAGCACTGTTTTTTGGGTATTTGGATGCTTATCAGCTATCTCACTACAGTGGATGGATTTGATTTTTTGTTGCAAAACTTTCTAATGTAGATCTGGCAAGTCAACTATACAAGAACCATGGCTTAAGTGAATTGAAAACAAGAGAGCAATTTCAGTAGAAACCAACACCATAACTTGTTATGTAGCATAATTATATTAACTTGTTTGTCAAAAATGTGGAATGTTAGAACGTAAGAGCCATTAGAATTAGAGGTGCAAGAGAATGGCATTTCGTATGTCATTTATATATATATATATATATATATATATATATATATATATAGGGGTGGGTTCAAATGTGAACCACTTTTTGGTTGTGAACGTGAGGACAGCCGAGAGCGCGACACGTGGTGGATGACTAGGCGTAACGTCAGATCCACGGCGGATGACTAGGCGCGATTCATGGGAGGGCATTGAATTAAAGAGGGGGACCACACTCAAAGCCGCCACGTGTCGCGCTCTCGGCTGTCCTCACGTTCACAACCAAAAAGTGGTTCACATTTGAACTTTCCTCTAAGGAGGTTCATACAAGAACAACCTCATTTGCAAGAACAAAAGAACCCATTTTCAGCCATATATTAATGTGGGCGCATGTGGGTCCCACGTAATAAAAAAATCATATATGATTTAGTGGTTGGACCCACCTGAATCATATATGATTTTTTATTATGTGGGACCCACATCACATGTGATCCTGAATTGTTCATTTGTTCTTGTAAATTGACTTTGTTCTTGTTTGAACATTTCTCTCTCTATATATATATTGTATGTAGTTTCCAAATCTCATGTCAAGAGTTATTGTCTTACCTCTTAAGATTTTTTGTTCTTTTTTATGTTCACTTTTTATGTCCACTCGCAAGCTCAGAGTGATAACATGGACAAATGTAAGGTAATGGGTCATCAGCCCTTTTACCAATTGGGTGTTTAACTTTTTTGACAATGTGGATCCGAACAAGATTCATTTTATAGAAACAAATGAACAATTTTGAATTACATATGATATGGACATGTGTGAAATCCATCCATTAAATAAGTCATATATAATTTAGTGGTGGGACCCACCTGAACCATATATAATTTATTTAATGGGTGGGTTCCACATGGATCCACATTTAAAAGGTCAAAAAATATATATTGGACCTTTTGAGGCAATTATAGATCCTGGGAGGCAATTCTGATTTGTCAATAAAAATCGATTTCAACGCCATTTTTTTATTTTTGTTAGTTAATTAGCCAATTTATAAGAAAAGGCAAAACCCTTATTGTCCTCTAAATTTAAAATTTCTTTTCTGGGATTGAATTTGGAATGTAAAAAGGGAATCACTAAATCAATCAAATACTGGGAAGCTTCGCGAAGTGCTTCTTTAGGAGTTAAACTTCCATTTTTCCATATTTCGAGAAATAGTACCTCTTTTGTTGGAGACGTTTAATTGAGTTTGTTTGTCCTTTTCAATGAGTTCTTTGTAATCCATCAGCCCCCAAGTCTGCTGCTCACCTTATTCACATCTTTTTAAATTAGGTAATTAATTGTAGTCGTTGATTTAAATGATCAATGGATGTTACGGATTAACACAGTTAATACGAAATGCATGGTTAACATAATAAAGAGACCCTATTATTTTATATATATATATAAGAGAGAGAGAGAGAGAGAGAGAGTATGCATGTGTGAGGTTCGTACGAGAATAGTAACTAAATAAAGGAATAAGAAAGTTGAATCACGTGTGTATCTATACGAAAATCGCGTGTAATTCACATTTAATGGGCCATGTCGTGCTATCACCCTTGTGTTAACCAATACTATAAAATCATATGTACTTTTATACATGATTTGATCGTTCATGTTCCTTAATTTGGTTACTGTTTTCGTTTGAACATCCTTATATATGTGTGTGTGTGTTTTTTTTTTAATAGGAGGAATCAAATTGAAACAAACTTCTAGGAACCAATCTAACTCAACCTTTATTGGCTCACCAAAACCCTTTTCCACACAACTCCAAAAATCCATTGCTCTCAATCATCACACTAGCGATAAATAATGGAGAAATTGACCGAATGGTCTGCCTTAAACCGCTGGCCACAATAAATAGCCTTACAAATAACAAAAATGCCAAAAAAGATCCCCCTTTGGCTTAATGGTAGAAACCACCGGAAGTTATTCAAATACAAAACTTACAACAATATTAAGTGATACAATTAATATAAAACACATAAAGTTCCGGCAATTAACTCCAAGTTTTAGTTCATGATTTCCCTTCTTTTGGTTAATCTCACCTTCAAACCGTGCGCCATCTGAAGTACCATAGAAGGGGCTGGAAGCACGGGATGACCTTCCACCAGCTCAATACGGTAACGATAAATAATTGCAATTGACACTATCTTCAGTTGACATAAAGCCATGTTCTTACCCACACATGCTCTTGGACCAGCATTAAATGACGTGAATTTGAAAGTTGGCTCATGTTTGATTTCTCCACTTTTCGTAATCCACCTTTCGGGCTTAAACTCCTTGCAGTCCTCACCCCACACTGATTTCAACCTTCCCATGGAATACAAAGAAAGAACGATTTCAGTGTTTTTATCAACTTTGTGTCCACTTGGAAGGATGTCCGGTTGTAACGGAGATTTGTAGTTAAATGGAATAGAAGGATAAAGCCTTAATGATTCAAATAAAGCTGCATGAAGGTAAACCATTTTGCCTAACTCTTTTGCATTCCATCTCTCACTTACTTTTACCTCCAAATGTGTGTGAATCTCTTCCAGAATCTTTTCTTGCACGCTTGGGTTTTTGGCAACCATATAAAAGAACCAACACAGAGCACCAGTTGTTGTCTCTTTTCCTGCACCCACCATATTTATTGCAGTGTCTCTTAGAAATTTTGTTCGATCCCAACAAGTGTCAGTATCATGAACTTCGAGGGCTCTCATGAAAGCGGTGTAGACTATGAACTTTTCTTCTTGGGGTTGAGAAGAGTCGATGTTATTGTACTCATTTTGGTTTTGAGCTAAGCATTTGTATATAAATTCATCGAGAGTTCTCCATCCATCACTCAACTTTTTCTCTTTCCCCAGTCTAAGAAGTTTTAGCATTTTCCAAAGGCAGGGAGGCATAAAATGCCTAAGGAAGAGAGCTTCTTCAATATCTGTCATGGCCTGGAAACACGGGTTGCTAGGAAAATCAAGAGACAAGGTTTCAAAGTCTTTATCCATGAATAACTTGCCTATGGTGTCAAAATAGAACCTTTGGAATATTTCTTGCAAATCCACCTCCATGCCATGTTCACAAAGGGATTCAAGCACAGGTAGAAGCCCGTTTTCCACTTTATTCCAGGTAATTGTTTCTAACGAACTCTGGAATCCTGCGCTCTTAAGTACAGACAAGGAGACCTTTCGGTTGATCTCCCATAACTTGCCGTCAGAATTGAGGATTCCATCTCCTAGGACATCAAAAATCTTAGAATATTTGTCACCTTTGGGATAATTGGCGAAGTTTTTGCTTAGAATGTGGTTGATATTTGCAGGGTCGGCCGTAATGAGCACGTCCCAATGGCTAAACCAAGGAATTTTATGCATGTATGTACCACCAACTCTTTTCAGCCCTACAGTGACGAGATCATGGAATCGATGGAGGTTTACAAGGACCCCTGGTATAATGCCAACAATTGGCCAATTTGTAAGAATGATACTAGTTGTATTGTTTTGAAGTTGTTTATATTTCAATGTTAAAAACGAAATGAGAATAAAAAATAAGGAGAGAATGAATGAGTATTCGAGCAAGGCCATGAGAGAAAGAAAAGAGATGAGTTTATGTTTGATTGGAGGAATGATGGTTTGTCACTTGGTCCTTTAAATAGCAAAATGAATGAATGTTTAGGTACTTGATTTTTGTGATATGGTTGATATTTGATAAAGACGATCATTAAGTAGTTGACCACACAAGCAGTGTTGAAAAAGAAAACGACACTAAATATCATTGAAGAGTTTATTAATTACCACATTAAATAACATAAATGAAGTCCTTTAAAAGCATCTTCAATAGTTACTTCATTTTGAAGAGGTAAAAAGTCAAAATCTCTAAAAAAATCAGTTTCATCTCCAATCGTTTCTTTATTTTAAAAATTATGCAATCAATTATATTATTAAAATATTCAATATAACTAATAAAATACTTTTTTTCTCTCCTAAATATTTAATTTAAAACAATTTTATTGGTAGATTGAATAAAAAATATATTCTTTATTCTAAGTAATCATTTTGGGAATATCTTCAAATTTGGAGATTTTCATCTTCTTTTTAATTTTCTCCATTTTGAAGAAGGTTTCGGAAGAGTTGTTGGAACAAAAAATTTCTAAAATCTTCGTTTAAAAAAGCTGTTGGGGATGTTTAATTAATTACCACATTATCTAACATAATTTCTGCATCTATATGTTAAGTAGATGTTTCTCAGCTTTACTCATAATATTGCAGCACATTTGTGGTCCACGTATTTATTGAGGTGATACGAAGTAGTATGTTTGTTTATAGTGGTACTATATTGTATAGTAATATCTAAAATGTTATTTAGGGCAATTAAGTAAAAATATTTATCTATTATCCATTTTTTATCACTTAATTTACCAAGGTTCACAAATATGAACGAGACCGGGACCGGACAGGTACGAAACCAATTGTACCAAAAAAATTTGGGATTAAAATGTGGTATTGATAATGGAACTGTATGTATCGGTTCAGTTTTGGTTTTGAGATGGAAAAATTAAATCGGTTTTAGGACCAGTTAGGACCAGAAATTTTAAAATGTATCATATATGTATCAAAATCAATTGTAAATCCAAATACCTTCATAATGTTTCAAATGTGTTAATTTCAAATTAATAGGTATATGGACATAACATTTTCGCACAGGGCATCAAAATCCTCAGGATATTCCCTGCTTGCCGGACACTTGTCTTGACGTGCCATGACATAAGGCTTGTGTCTCATGCCACGTTAAGCCTGTGGCACGCAATGGCTTAATGCATATTTTTCGTAGCGATATTTGATTTTCTTCTACGCTTTTTATGTCTTACTTGTTAGTTTTTAATATATAACCTAATTTATCTTGTTTATTACTATCAGGTCATCGAGTAATAATACAAAACATATGTTTTAATATATATAATATTAAATACGAATTAGAAGTTTGAGATCATTAGCCACACCTTGAAAACGCCACGGCTTTAGACTCCTAAGCCCTAAGGTTTGGCCTTACCACCACGCCACGTCTCACGCCATTCAAAGTCTTGGTTTTTTACTGAATTATTTTTATTACAATATGTGTCATTTGTTTCATTGCATTGAACGGATCATAATATAGTTTTACTTAGGGCATAACCGGTATTTACGTACTTTAATGGGTAATTATGGGTTTTAGTACATCATAATGGGCCTTAATGTGTCATAACACCGGTGGGTCATATGATGCATGTGTTAGTGGTTCATCATAAATCATAATAGACCGTAGTGGATCATAATGTGTTAGACAGGTATACTAGTTCTAAATGTGTCAAAATTGTATGTTCTAAACGGGTCATAATGAGCTTTAGTGGACGATAATAGATCTAATACCGTCATCGAAGACAACGACAAAGTGGGATTCAATGGTTCATAAGAGGTTAGAGTGTCCTTCAACGGGGCATGTTAGACCTAATTGGGCTTTAGTGGGCCATAGCTTGATACTTACATGGCATTATTATACTTTATTAAAGTACACATAAAAAATAACATTATATTTAGAGGTCCTTCTAATAAATTTTTAACTAATAAGGTCCTTATACTTTTGGTTTTAATAACACATATGGTCCTTTTTATAAACAACTTTAAAAAAAAAAATTAGAGTTGAGAAAGGGCAATTTCCTCCATTGACTTTTTCCATGTCTTTTATTTTAGTTTATAGCATATTTTGTTTTTTTTATAGTTTACATTAAAATAACATGCAGCATCTCTAAAAAAACATGAATATAAGTATGAATACAATGCCTTATTTAATTAAAAAAACTCATATTTAATATTTTAGCAAGAATTAATTTTCTTAGCCATTTAAAAATATCTCTAACACACAACTTAAAGAAGAAAAAAAATACCAAATCAAATATACTGACAAATAAGTGATAAAAGAAAAGTTCAAACAAGATGCAGAAAATTTGAGATTTAATGTAAGTCATGAAAATTTGAGATTTAATTAAGGGATAAACTTCAAAAACAAAAGCTTAACTAATAAATATTATTCCTAATCCTTTTTTTTCTTTAGAGAAAATTTCTAATATATTAATTATCGTTTATAACTTTTATCATAGATAATATTGCAAATATATTTTAGAAAAGCTGCACCTAGTATATATACCCATCAAATTAACGTTTTTATTTGTTACTTGTAGCATCCTTTTCCTAAAAATACCAAATCAATTTCAATTCTTGAATAATGATTTTTAATTTTCTTGTAGTTTATGAAATATGATCGTGTTCTATTAATCCTTAGTATATATTTGGTTCTTGTATATGATATAGACGGCTTTCGAATTTATTGACTTCTTCGATTAACAATAGGAAATAAAAATAACAACTTTAACTATATTTGATTTTTCAAAGTTTTAGTTAGGACTAAATTATACTCTCTTTATCTTGGGTGAATATGGATATAATAAATAAGTAACTGGTTTTTTTAATCAAATAAGGCATTGTATCCATACTTATATCCATATTTTTTTAGAGATGCTACATGTTATTTTTTTGTAAACCATAGGGACCAAGTATATATCTAATTATTATTTTAAATCAAAGAGGGACAAAATATGTTATAAACTAAGATAAAAGACATTGAAAAAGTCAATGGACAAAATTGCCCTTTCTCAACTCTAATTTTTTGAATGTTATTTATAAGAAGGATCATATATATTATAAAAATCAAAACAATAAGGATCTTGTTAGTTAAAAATTCCTTAAAGGGATCTTAGTCATTAATTTTTGTAAACCACAAGGACCAAATTTGCATTTAACTCTATTTAGAGATATCTTGAAAACTTTATAAAAGAGAGAAAAATAACATTATGATTTCTCTATCAATAAAAAATTTGAAATTAAATTTGTAAGAAAAAGAAATTAACTTTTTATTTAATGTATTAAATTTTTTATTTATACACTTAATGCTCCCATTAATTGTTAAAATAAAGTAATTTTTGAAGATGTATATAATGATTTTTAATAGGATTCAAGGATGCACACTTTTTTTTTCTAGTACTACTAATGAAGAGACGTGAATTTATGTTTGATAGGACGAAACAAAAGGCAAGATTAGACTATATGTTTATAAATTCATTTTCTTTTTGCTACTATTGAAAGCCATTTTTTGGAATGACTTTAACTTTACATAAGAAAAGAAAATTGAAAAAACGATTTTTACATAGAAAAAATATTTCTATGTAACGTATGTTGATTATTGTTGAGTTGACATAGTTTACACATAAAGTATATGTAGTAAACTAATTTGGGCATATATTGCAACTTAATTATAGTGGAAAATTTACAACATTCATTCACAATTTAGAAAATTTCATACAAAATACATGAATATTCTTATGAGATAACATAAAAGTGGGAAAGTGTCCCGATTCATCTTAATGTAAATATTTTGTTTTCAAAAAAATATAGGATGACATCTCATGGTCTAGTAGAGTAGCACTATAACCAAATATGTGCTTATAGGACGTTTTCCTTCTTCTATAAAATGGCTAGCAGCTTAAACTCCCAACATTTTGACCAAACTCCGGAGAATCATTGTAATTGGCAATGTAGGACTTGCCTTAGATATTACAAACATTTCCTCGAGGACTTATCATTCCCGATGAGGTTCGTCTCACCATCTATATTGTACAAGAGTTGACTGTAATACCATTTGTAACGTCCCAATCCAAAGTAAGAAGTTATGCCAATAACTTTGTATCCAACTTAAAAACCATGGTGGAGGTTATTAGTTATGCACAACTTCAAATGAGAAGGTTATTAGTCATAAGGAAAAATACCTTTATCTATACCTATTAGCATTATATTTCCAACAACGTAATATATACTTTAAATGATAGCGTCTTTGAATTGATAGATTCATTAGCCAAATATTTATCAATGTTGTTCATATTATTCGGTATGTCCATTTGTTGTAGCAAAAATGAATCCAATACCTTTCTCCTACGACATTCTTTAAACTCATTATTTGATGGTGAATCAAGTTTGGTAGCCTATACATATAGCAAAACAGAATACAAGCATAAACCCAACAAACGATAACATATTAACATACATAAATAATTTTAAATCACAATTGTTAGAGTCCCACATCGGCTAGACTTGGACCAAATCTTCAGTGTATATGTTGGAAACCCCCTTCTCTCCTCAATCGCTCTTTTGGAGATTAATCCTGGGGTTCCACATATTCTAACATGGTATCAGAGCCAAGGTCTACCACTCTACGGACTCACATGTCGGCACTCTCGTGACCCTCTCCTGGTCCTCTTGTGACCCTTCTAGGCTCTCTATCTAGCCTCTGTTGGAGGGGACGTGTTAGAGTCCCACCTCTCCTGGTCCTCTCGTGACCCTTCTAGGCTCTCTATCTAGCCTCTGTTGGAGGGGACGTGTTAGAGTCCCACCTCTCCTGGTCCTCTCGTGACCCTTCTAGGCTCTCTATCTAGCCTCTGTTGGAGGGGCGTGTTAGAGTCCCACATCGGCTAGACTTGGACCAAATTTTCACTATATATGTTGGAACCTCCCTTCTCTCCTCAAGGGCTCTTTTGGAGATTAATCTAAGGCTGCGTTTGGTATGCTGGAATGTTTTTGAAGGAATTGGAATCCTGGGGAATTTAGAATCCTGAGGGAATTGGAATCCAATTCCATATATAATCTGTTTGGTTGGCAGGAAATGTAATTGGAATCCAATTCCATAATCTGTTTGGTTGGCAGAAATGTCTGATGGAATTGGAATTCAGATGTGCAAAATGGCAGAATTACCGTCCTTAAATTTGTTCATCCAATTCCAAAATCACAAATTCTAGCTTCCTTTGTAGACATATGTTCATCCAAATCACAAATTAAAAAAAAATCACAAATTTCAAAAGCACAAATTATAAACATACGTTCATCGAATTCCAGCCTCGTTTATCATTCACAAATTTCAAAATCACATAACCTAATCGATAACAAACAATCAACACCATAACGTAACAAACCACAATTGAAAGCATAAAAATAAACATAAACAGGAAGAAGAAAATATCAAGCTTTTCTAAGAGAAGAAAATACCTGCAACAATGGAGGCGGTGGAAGGGATGGTCGGAAGGGAAAGCCGGCGGCAGGAGCGAGGGTCGGCGGCACGAGCGACGGTCAGTCAGCGACAGGAGAGACGGTGCGATGATCGGCGATGCAAGAGAAGCCGGCGACTATGCGACAAAGCAGAAGCCGGCGACAATGGAGGCGACGGCCGGCGACGATGCCGTCGACGATGGAGGCGACGGCCGGCGACAAAGCAGAAGCCGGCGACGATGGAGGCGACGGCCGGCGATGTTCTTGGAGATGACGAAGACGAGAGTCGAGAGAGTGATGGAGGCTATGGTGTGATAAAAGGGTTTGTGGGGGTATATTGGTAATCAGCACAATCCCATGTCCAAGGGATTTTAGAATCCCTCCATCTGTTGATGGAATTCAGATTCCCTTACATGAGGGATTTTAAATCCCTTCACCAATTCCAATTCCTTCCCCCAAATCTTACCAAACACAGGATTTCATGGGAATTGGATTCCAATTCCAAGGAAATCCCAAGGAATCCCTCCAACCAAACAGCCCCTAAGGGTTCCACATATTCTAACAACAATGCATAAAACTAATTAAGTAACCTCATCACCATCGTGTCCACTTTTTGAATAATGATTGTACAATTAGCATACTAGAAATCTCCTTTTTTCTTTTAGTATCCCCCTCTCCTCTAATTACACACTATATACATTCGTCCTTCACTATAACGCTATTTTACATGTATTATTACATATGGTAAATGTATTTTATATGTGATATTATAATTCATCACATGTGATATTAAAGTAGAGACTTACACCACCTCTTACACAACCTAGGTCATAGAACATGTCTTCTGCACATCAGCATGTCTTCTTATGTGTATTATCAAATATGATAAAAGTGTTTTTGTGTATTTACAAAATTGATATGTTCCGGTTTAAACCTCCACTGATGCATTTAAGGTTATATAATGAAACTTTGTAAATGAAAGAGGTCACAATTAGTAATGAACCTGATAAAATACCAATGTGGTTGTGGCATATGTAAATTATGATATGTGAAAACAAATTAAATATTAACTTTTGTTTGATGACATGACAACTGCAGTTAGTATCTATTATTAATATTTAAAAAAATAAAAAATGTTATTCTTCATCTTGTTTTACATGATCGCCAACCACCACCGTCTGATCAGCCGTCGCCGACGACGACAACCCACTATCTACTTCAACCACCGACAACCACCACCCTCCACCACAAATCCGAACACAATAAACATTATCAACGTAAAGATATGCAAAACCATCATTCACTGACAGGGTGACATATTTGTTTGAAAACTTCAAACATGAAATGAAATGAGATGAGATGAGATGAATACCCCAAACATGATATGAGTATCATAAACAGTTTATCAAAGATCTTTAAATAAAACATATGAAAGTACATTGAATAAAAGTAAATTACATTTTTGGTCAACTTTGGTATTCATTTAAACTAATCAAATTTTAATTATTGTAGTTGCTTTGAGCCTCTGACTAAAAAAGGGAAAAAGTTAACCAACCCTTTTTAACCAAAGTTAGTCGGATGGTCTGAAAGCGAAAGAAAATGACAATTACAATGATTAAAATTATAATTAGCTTAAAGGAAATACTAAACTTGATAGTGAGTGAACAATGAACACCATAAAAATTGAAAATATATTCAAGTGTTCCTTAAAGTAGTAACTTAAGCAAAGTAAGTTACCTATAATTCAATTTATCTATACCAAAATACGTAAAAGTATACCGGTTGTCCTTTCCCATTTTCTTTTTTGCGCGCTACAATTAATTAAGAAAAGAGAACACTAATTAAGAATAACAATGTACGATTGAGATGAACGTGTTTTCTGGTCCAATATTTAATTATGTTGGTATCGTTTAATGGAGATGATCTAAGGAGTTACTGCACCGTATCATACATATCACACCGTGATTAAAGAATGGTATAATCATCTTTGGAGGAGCTAGAGGTTTAAATCACACCAAAGTTAAAAGAATATGTGAATTTATTTATACCTACGATGACGAATCAAGAAATTCTCACCATAAGCGTCGGATTTAAGTCAAATCTAAGTGATTGATGAAATTATCTAACCAAATATTTTCATCTTATTTATTTTCTTTATTAGAATCATATTATATAACTTTTTTTCTTTTCGATGGATGCCCATCCCAAAGGCTTTCGCTATCCGATCTAGCATGGTCCAACCACATGCCCACATCATAGGAAAAGACCGTTGACGTTAGATGAATATCATTCAACTAAATATTTTTATGCTTTGAATAATTATTGTGTTAATTTTGATTGGAAAAAGAGTAAAGAGAACGACAACAAAGCTAATTTCAAATGTATAACCGTAAAAGATAAAATAATAATATAATTTTAGTCTATTAAATATAACAAATATGTAAGATAATTTTTAGTAAAAAGATAACGAAACCGGTTCCGATGGGTACCAACGATTAATAGTTCTAAAAATATAAGAACCAAACCAGTTCCTATAGGTTCCGTATTTTAAGAACTAGAACTGAAACCAATCATATCGGTTCCAATTCTGGAACTGACAGTTCCGGAGCGATCCTAGCTCCTAATACGAGTATCAATTTCCAATGCTTTCCCCTACCATCCAGTCTACGTACCAAACACACCATTTCTGTAAATGTTTTGAAAATAAATCTGTTATAGATTTCAAGATTGCACTAGTACAAAAATTGTCAAGCGTGACAGCTAAAAACCGTAACAATAACCAAATGAGTGTTAGCCTAGTGGTAAGGCTTGGGCACTACATAGTGGTGAACCCGAGTTCGAGCCCTGGGGGACGCATTCTGGAGGTACGGGGGCTTCGACCCCGGGCTGCATGCTTTAGCAGTCGGACTTCGGCCCAAAAATTGCCGATGATTAGTCTGGGCCCAATGTGGTCTAGGATACCTTTTCCAAAAAAAAAACGTAACAATAGGTATATGGTAACAATTTTCGTGAACATAAAAATTGATACCTATTCTACCATCACTTTTGATGCAATTTTCATTACGTTTAAAAATCAACACCAAATCATATCAAAAACCTTTATCATACTATGTAGTATATATACTAAAAAAATTTAGTCTCTTATTTGGTTTGGGCCATTAGCATATGGCCGGCCCACTGTCCACGAGGAAGGCCCTGAAGATGGTTAGAAAGAGCCAAAGACGCTATAGATTTTTAATTAATTTATAAATAGTTAAACTTATAAATATAAATTGGGTGTAGAACCGGGTCCAGAGTACCGGTCAGGCTAAGAATCAAAGAACCGGTCCCCAGAATCGGGTCTGGTGAGATCCAAACCGGGTATGCCAGAACTGGTTTTCCGGAGAACTGGGTTCGGGTTTTTTTCGATCGGTTCCAAGAAAACCTTTTTTTTCTGCATCTTTAGGTTTGAGGTGTCTTCTGCTTAAAACAAAATTGGATTTGGATCTGGGCTAAAACATAAAAGCTAGCTATAACATAACTGCAATTGGGCCCAAGAATTTTGGGGGTTAGATCTGTTTAGTAACCCTGGTTGGAACGTGCCAATTGCATCTCAATTAATATGGTTTATGACAATTTTTAAACTGTCAAATAGTTGTTAATTTCTTTGTTGTATATGTGTGTGTAAAAAACTGCAGAATTATGCGTCGTCTATTGGTAGTGTAATAACTCTTTATGGCTTAAATTATTGGAGCAATAATCTTTCTTGCAACCCAGTTACTTATATATACAAAAGCTATTGTTACTTATAATCCAGCTGCATGCTTTTATGTTTTAAGCAAATCCAACCGTAATGATGACTTGATTTTCTTGATGTTAATTAATTATCCGAGTTGGTAAGTGTTAATGATGATAAAAATTGTGTTCATTTCTATAACTTTGACAATTTAACAATAATATATTTCACACATCAAACAAATAATAGTTTAACTTAATTCATACAGAACTTCATACAGGACTTAACGAGAAACTCAAAAAAAAAAAAAACATGACGAAGGATATAATTCGTAATAAATAAGACCATTTTTTTGCAAGTACATTTATCACCTTATATTTCCGTATATATATATATATATTATGTGTATATATATATATATATTTCAACTTGCTTTGTGTTCATGAAGATTTTATTATTATATGAAGTATTAAGTTACGCAAATGAAATAGAACGGTATAGAAACTCAAATTTTAGTTCATGTTTTCAATTCTTTTTGTTAATCTCACCTTGAGGCCATGCTTCATCTGAAGTACCATAGAATTTGCTGGCAATACAAGATGACCTTCCACTAGCTCAATATGGTAACGGAAAATGATAGCAGTAGAGACTATCTTAAGTTGAGATAAAGACATGTTCTTACCCACAGATGTTCTTGGACCAGCATTAAATGTTGTGAATTTGTAAGTTGGCTCATGTTTAATTCCTCCACTTTTCGTAATCCATCTTTCGGGCTTAAACTCCATGCAGTCCTCTCCCCATATTGATTTCATCCTTCCCATGGAATACATAGAAAGAATGATTTCGGTGTTTTGATCAACTTTATGGCCACTTGGAAGGATGTCTGGTTGTAATGGAGATTTGTGGTTAAATGGAACAGGAGGAAAAAGCCTTAAGGATTCACATATAGCTCCATGAAGGTAAACCAGTTCGTCCAACTCTTGTGCATTCCATCTCTCGCCCACTTTTACTTCCAAATGTGTGTGAATCTCTTCTAGAATCTTATCCTCTACAATTGGGTTTTTTGCAAGCATATAAAAGAACCAACATAGAGCGCTGCTCGTGGTTTCTTTTACTGCACCCAACATATTAGATAAAGTGTCTCTTAGAAATTTGTTTCGATCACAAGAAGTGCCAATCATATGAACTTCGACCTCTCTAATGAGAGCTGTGTAAAAGACAAACTTTCCCTCTTGGTGTTGAGAATAGTTGATATTATTGTACTTATTTTGGATGTGAGCTAAGCATTTGTATATGAATTGATCAATAGTTTTCCATGCATCACTCAACTTCTTCTCTTTCCCCACTCTTAGAAGTTGTAGCAATTTCGAAAGGTATGAGGGTATAACAAGCCTAAGCAAGATAGCTTCTTCAATATCTGTCAAGGCCTGGAGATAGGGAAGGTAAGGAAGATCAAGAGACAAGCTTTCTGGTTCATTATCAAAAAATAACTTGCATATGGTGTCAAAAGAGAACCTTTGAAATATATCTTGCAAATCCACCTTGGTGCCATGTGCACATGTGGATTCAAGAACAGGTAGAAGCCCATTTTCCACTTTGTTCCATATAATTGTTTCCAATGAACTCTGAAATGTTGGATGCTCGAATATAGACATGGTGATCTTACGATTGGTCTCCCATAACTTGCCATCAGAATTGAGGATTCCATCTCCTAAGATGGCAAAAATCTCAACAAATTTGTCACCTTTGGGGTAATTGTTGAAGTTTTTGCTTAGAATATGGTGGATATTTGCAGGATCGGCTGTAACGAGCATGTCCACGCTTGCAAAGGCAGGACCTTTAATTACAGATGTACCACCGACTTCTATCAGTAATTCAGTGACATAGTCATGGATTCGATGGATGTTAACAAGAACACCCAGTATCATGCCTACAACTGGCCAATTTGTAGGGATAGCAGTTATATGCTTTTGATGTCGCCTACATATAAATATTAAAAACAACATTAAAATAAGCAATGAAGAGAGGATGGTTGAGTATTCGAGGAAAGCCATGGAAGAAAGAAAGAGATGAGTCTATCTTTGATCGGATGAGTGGTTCATATATAACAATAAACGACATTTAATTATCGTAGTGTTGTTAAGATGTAAATTGTTGTCATAGTTGAAGATAATTAGTTTAAGAAGTGGCATTTATTTATCAACAACTTTTATAGTTGTTGATTCCTATTATTCAATACCGTATTATTTAATATATTTTTATCGTAGTGTAAAAAATTATTAGGTGGATGAAAATCGTCGATATTTCATTTGTTATATGTCTTCATATATATTTTAAATTTAAATGAAAAGATAATTTATCTTTGGTAGAATTGGTTTACAAGAGTTCTCTTTCATCCTAAATCCGAATTTGAATCATATTAGGGTCATATTTTTGTTAGATTTTTATAGTTTTCAATTTTAAATTTATCGTGTTTCTGGAAAAAATTAAAACTAAGAAAACTTGAACATTTATCAAACTATTAATTAATTTATTTAAAAAGATATACATATTTCTTTCATTATAATTAAATAGTAGGTGACGAAACTTGAACATTTATCAAACTATTAATTAGTTTATTTAAAAAGATATACATATTTCTTTCATTATAATTAAATAGTAGGTGACGAAACTTGAACATTTATCAAACTATTAATTAGTTTATTTAAAAAGATATACATATTTCTTTCATTATAATTAAATAGTAGGCGACGAAGATGATAATAATTAGGCTATGCGTACCCCGCATTTAGGTTCAGCAGGTTGAACCCCGCCGGCTTCATTGAGTTGAGCGGGTTCCGGTACACGAGGGAGCGAGCGGGTTGGGCGGTTTTGATTCATGGTGGGTTTCGCCGGGTTGGTCACACCGCAGAGGGTTGTGTGTGTTGTGTGTGAGATGGTTGGGAGGGTTGGTGTACGGGTTGCAGAGGGTTAAGAGAGGGTTGGAGAAAAGTTGATGTAGAGCTAATGTGGCAGTTAGGTTAGAAGGGTTGAGAGGGTTGAGATACTGATAGCCTTAGTGCTGCTTGACGGCATTGCCCATCTTCACTCACAAGGCCATCCACTGTCACGACGGGTTACCCCATCAGGTGGCCATCGGTTCACTCAACCCGCCGGGTAAATTGAGGAACACCGCCGCGTGTGGCGTCGGGTTGCTGCTACTCGGTATCTCAAAGCCGAAGATCCCCCACCCCCAAACCACCCCCACCCCCACCCCCTACCCACTTTCTCTCTCTTCTTTCTCTCTACCTCTCTCCTCTTTCTCTTTTTTTTTATTATTTAATAAAATAAAAGGGTTGGGTTGAGTATTGGGTTGGTAGTGGATGGATTGGGTAGTTTTGGGTAGTATAGTGGAAAGCTGATGTGGCAGCTGAAACCATTGGGTTGCAGTGGGTCGACAGTGGATGGCCTAATATGTATAGCATTTATTCGGTCTATGATCCGATATAACTCATCTCTTATCTTCCCAAGGATGCATCAAGGAAATTTGCAATGAAAATTATCCACATATCTATATCTTAGGCCATCCTTAACGGGGGGACGGTGTGGCACCGGTACCGCCGGTGCACACCGTTGTGGTTGATCGGTATGCAACCGGCAGTGGCGTACATCGGTACCCACATGCCGACTTCAAAATGGTGTGAATGACCCCCCCCCCCGCCCAACGGCTCTCTAACGGCTATTTTATTAAAAAAAAATTTCCTTTTATCTCTCTATATATACATATTATACATCCATTCTATTCTCCACATCTCATTCTATTCTCTTCTTTCATTTTCTTCTCTTTCTCCTATCCACAAAAAAATGGCGGATTCCGATGACGAATTTGATCTCATGATAGATCAAGTTCTTCTTGCCAACCTTCAAGCTGCCGAGTTGGTCGATAAACTTGTGACTACCGGGGTATTGCAAAACAATGGAGAAGGTCCGTCAAATAAAAGACCGAGAGGGCCGAATAAAGAAAGAGGTCGGGAAGAGGGACACGATAAGCTTATCGCCGACTACTTTTCTAATAACCCGGTGTACAACGAGGAAGACTTTAAGCGGCGGTTTCGTATGACTCGACGACTATTCTTACGGATAGTTAACGATCTAGAAAGAGAGATCGAATATTTCAAGCAACATTGGGATGCAAGAGGCGTGAAAGGGTTTTCCGCGCTTCAAAAGTGTACGTCCGCTATTCGACAATTGGCGTACGGGTCTGCTTCGGATGCTTCCGACGAGTACTTGAGGATGAGCGAAACGACGTTAAGGGATTGCCTTGAGAATTTTTGCAAAGGTATTATTTACCTATATATGCGACAATATTTACGAAAGCCTACTGCTAGCGATATTCAACGAATATACGCAATGCATGAACAAGTCCACGGCTTGCCCGACATGCTTGGTAGCATTGACTGTATGCATTGGGCCTGGAAAAATTGCCCCGTCGCATGGAGGGGTCAATTCCATAGAGGTGATCATGCTGGACCGACGGTAATTCTAGAAGCGGTCGCATCATATGATGAATGGATCTGGCACGCATTCTTCGGGGTTCTGGGTGCGACGAACGATATAATCTTTGTCAATCAATCACCGGTTTTCAACGATTTATTCGAACATAAAGCACCCGATAGTTCGTTTGTAGCGAATGGCACACACTACAATCACGGGTATTATCTTGCCGACGGGATATATCCAGAGTGGACGACTTTCGTCAAAGCATTTAGGTATCCACATGACGACGAGAGACGGATCCACTTCAAGGAACGTCAAGAATCGGCTAGGAAAGACATCGAACGGACATTCGCCACGCTTCAAAGTAAATGGCACATGGTAAAAAGACCGGCGCGAGTATGGACACGAACGAAGCTACAAGAAATCATGTACACGTGTATAATTTTACACAACATGATTCGTGAAGACGAAGGCATTTCAAATTATCCTTTTGATCCTACGGAGGTTTTACCGGAAGATATCGAAACAAATATCTCCGAAGCAGACCGGGCAAGAAACGTCAACCTAGTGAAAAACCGAGAGAGGCACGCCAACCTTCGCCAAGATTTATCTCAACACTTGTGGGACTCTTTGCACAATATTAATTAGTTTTATTGTATTTTTTAGTTTTAATAAAATGTAATATTAATTTTAATTTTAATTTTAATTTTAATTTTAATTTTAATTTTAATTTTAATTTTAATTTGAATGATAATTTGAATTTTAGAAATTTTAATTTTAAGTAAACTATTTTAATATATTTTAGAAATAAAAAAAAATAGAGTTAATTACATATTTGGTCCCTGTGGTTTACACGAAATTACGATGGAGGTCCCTGAACCCTAAAATTCATGCCTAGGGTCCCTGTGGTTTCATTTTCGTAATGATGGAGGTCCCTGAAGCTAACGTCTGTTAAAAGACTCCGTTAACTCGAGGGTAATTTTGTCATTTTACCCTCTTTCTTTTATTTTCTATTAAATTTAAATCAACCACCACTATTAAACCACCACCACCAACAAACCACCCAATACCAACCAACCATCCACCAACCATCCACCACCACCACCACCACCACCACCACCAACCAACCACCTAACACCACCACCACCACCACCTAATACCACCAACTCCTATCACCACCACCAACAACAACCACCACCACCAACTCCTATCACCACCACCAACAACCACCACCACCAACAACCACCACCACCAACTCCCACCATTACCAACACCCACAACTACAACCATCAACTCCCACCACCACCAACAACCACCACCACCATAGCCAAAGTCACCACTACCCACCCACAACCACCACTGCCACCACAACCACCACCGCCACCCACATCCACCATAAAACCACTCCCACCATCTCCAAACCACACCCATCATCTCCAAACCACCATCACCACATCCACTTACCTCCTGCAAATGCCACAAACCACCACCATAGCCACCATCTCCACCCTAAAAAACCTAAAAACAAAAAATCGCAGATCTGGAAGATTAATCGTACCTTCCATCCCGTTCTAAATCGCAGATCTGGAACCAGTTGGGACGACGGCGGCGGTGGGTTTTCTGCACCAGTTGGGATGACGACGGCGGCTAGGGTTTTCTACACCAGTTGGGACGACGGCGGCGGCTAGGGTTTTCTGCAGGCGACGACGACGGCGGTGGTTCGTTCTGGAACGACGTGAACAGAGGTGGTGTTGGTCGGAACGACGGTGGCGGCGGGTTTCTGCTTGCGACGGTGGCGGCGGTTTCTGCAGGTCGACGGGCGGTGGGGGTTTCTGCAGGTCGACGGGCGGCGGTGGTGAAGGTGGCCGGCGGGCGGCGGTGGTGAAGGTGGCCGGCGGCGAAAGTGGTTGGCGGTGGAGGAGGAGTGGCTTCTTAGGGTTTGGGAACTTCTTAGGGATTGGGGTTGGGGAAGGGGGAAGGGAAAGGTTATATTTATATTCGGGGTAGTTTCGTCATTTACCTCTTTTTTAACGGCTGATATTAACAGAAGTTAGCTTCAGGGACCTCCATCGTTACGAAAATGAAACCACAGGGACCCTAGGCATGAATTTTAGGGTTTAGGGACCTCCATCGTAATTTCGTGTAAACCACAGGGACCAAATATGTAATTAACTCAAAAAAATAAATTGAGGGATATGAGTGGTATGGTTAAGGATGAAAGGTATGGAATTGGTAGGGTAGTGGTAAAGCTGATGTGGCAGCTGATGTGGCAGCAGAAATGGGTGGTACGGGTGGTATGAAGGATGGCCTTAGGCTGCTCGCACCGCAAGGCTGGGTTGGCAGCGGGCTTAGCCGCCGAGCCCGGCGGCTTCAATCGGTTTGGGTGCGAAGACATGGAAACCGGCGGGTTGGGAGTGGCAGCGGGCTTAGAGAGCCGTTGTCAAACGGCTCTCCAACGTATATATATTTTTTATTTTTTATTATTTTTTTTTCTTTTTCATTTAATACCTTCTATATATATATACCCTCCACACACAACATATACACATACCCAACCAAATTTCTTCATCCTCCAAATTACACAAATTCAATCATCCTCCAAATTACACAAATTTCTTCATCCTCCAACCAAGTTTCTTACAAAACAACCATGAATCCAAACACGTCGGTACGAGGAAGAGGTTCAAGAGGTGGTTCGCGAGGTGGTTCACGAGGAAGAGGTTTGAGAGGTGGCGGTGGTTCGGGAGGTGCCGGTCCGTCGGGAGGTGCCGGTGGGTCGGGATTCGGCGGTGGGTCGGCATTCGTCGATTACGCGAACCACGAACCGTATATACCGCAATTTGACGCTCAACAACAACCGCCGTTTATACCGCATTTTGATACACAAAACGCCGGTTACGGAACCGGTTATGCGCCAAATTTCTTTCCTTGCCCTCCAAATTACTTTCCCACCCAATTTTCTCATACTCCCTTTCCCACCCACTACGGGACATCCGGTGTCAATACGGATTATAACCCCGGAAATACGGGTAACCCCGAATTCGTACCCCGTGATACGGCCCCGGGTTCCAATTCAAGCAAAACACATTCGAATGTTCCGGAAACCCAACGGTTGCCAACCGAAGGTTCCGCTTCACCCGATGCCGAACCCGAACTTTTCCCCGAAAAACCGAAACAAACCTTCCCCACCCGCGCAAGTGCAAAAAAATGGACATCCGATGAGGAAGTAGCGTTATGCCAGGCGTGGATTAACGAGTCCGAGAACCCCTCATCCGGTAACGCGCAAAGATCTAGTATATTTTTTCGTTAATTTGTTAAGTTATTCGTTTATTTTTTCGTTAATTTGTTAAGTTATTCGTTTATTTTTTCGTTAATTTATTCATTAATTTTTTCGTTAATTTATTTGTAGTTCAATTTTGGAAGTCAATCGAGCGGTCGTTTTACGCCCGACTTCAAGTCGCCCGTACAGAACCCACCACCAACTGACTGCAAAATGGAAGGCGATGAACAAAAAAATCATGGCCTTCAACGGAATATACAACCAAATAATGAACAATAGGCCTAGCGGAGAAAGCGACGTCAACCTTCTAAAAAAGGTTCGTTCCCAATACCAAATGACGGAGGGCGGTGCTTTCCCCTTCGAAAACTGTTGGGAGATAGTCCGTCACAGCCCTAAATGGGCTGCAATTCCGTTAATGTCCGGTGGGTCCTCGTCTCGATCAACAAAACGTACTCGCACGTCCGGGTCTTCCGACGGTCACTTTGGTCAAGATTCCGACGAGGTCGAGGTTCCACCACCTAAACGACCCGTAGGTCGGGGCAAGGCAAAAAAGGCCCTTAGAAGGGGCCAATCTTCCACCCCCACGACCGAACTGTATGAGTCGTGGGACCGCAATTTGGCGGAAAAAATGGACTACAAGATGAAAAAACTTGAACTCGATAGGAAAATTGCGGAGCTCGAAGAAAAAAACTCCAACTCCAACTAAATGCGGAATTCGAGCAAGACTGGGAGTTCTACAAAACCCCGCATGACCACCTTTCGGGTTTGGAGTTGGAAGCCGTGTTGCAAAAAAAGGATGTACTAAGAGCGAGACACGGCTTCAAGTTTTAGTTTATTTATTTTCGTAATTTTTTTAGTTTACTTAATTTCGTAGTTTTTTTAGTTTACTTAATTTTAGTTTAGTTAATTATGTAATTTTTATTAATATTAGAATTTTTAAATTATTTTTAACAATATTATTTATTTAATTAAATAAAATAAATAAAATAAATTGAAAAGTGAGAGGGTTGGGTGTGTGTTGTAGAGGGTTATGGGAGGGTAAAGAGAGGGTTGACCAAAAGCTGATGTGGCATTCAAAAAGTGAGTGGGTTGAATGGGTTGATTGGGTTGGGTGCGTGTAGCCTTATAAATTCGTGAGGGGGCTTATATGAGCGCGTTAACCCTCACGCAGGGCGCGTCTCTTCCATTTCTCTCCACTCACACTTATATCTTCGCCGTCCATTAATTTTCATCTTTGAATTGATCGAATGGCTGGTTTTCCACCACAGGGCGTTCCGGTTTGTTGACACGTCCTTTATTCCTGGCTTTTCCTACCTGCGTGTCTTACTCTCTGTCGATTTCATCGCCAAATCCCCAAAGTAAGTGTAAGATCTTATTTTCTCAACTAACCTAATTTTTGTACCAAATGTATCGATGCGGTTCAAAATGTTGTTTTAGTAAAACTTTTTAAGAAATCAGTTGATTGGTAAACTGATTTGTCATTGGACGGATTAGGGTTCTAAATGTGTTGATGCTTCAATTGTGGTTCTTAACTCGATAGTTTCTTAAGCTATGAATTGTATTTGCAGGCACAATATTACATTTTTCCATGATAAAGAGTTGGAAGTGATGATTTGTCTTAATTAATTTCTTGGCAAAATACCAGTTTTATTTCAATGCGTGTGTAAAATAGTGAATTCTGAATACATGCATTTCCATTATGATACATGGAGGTTTTGTGATCCTTAAAGCATCTGTCTGGAGGGTGGAAATTGAAGATGCTGACTATTTGATCATTTGTTTGGACTTGAAATGGATGCTGAAGCTTAGACTTGCTGATGAACTCGGATTGAAAGTTTAATCATCTTACAGAAAGATAGGCTTAAGTTCTTAAATCACCTGGTTTCTGACATTTGAGCATAGATCTACACCAACCAAAAAGCTGTACAAGAATTTATTCTTAGCTCTTATTTTATTTTATTTATTTATTTAGAAGAAATATTTTTGCTTCCTTTGAAGGGTAGAGGGCTATGTTTAAATATATTTTTTGTTTATTAGTTAATAGGAAACTGATCTCTAAAGAAATTTAATTAGGTAGCTAATTTACAACTGTAATTATGTCTAAACCAGCACTTCACCTCAAGACTCAAGTTGTGGAAGCTTGGGTTGACTCGTAAAAGGGTGACCCACAATTTGAATTTTCAATCTGGAATTGTTGATTTTTGAGTGTTCGGTGCTTCATGGGGTGACATAAGATTATTGGGAATTTGAATTTTTACCATTGTGATGCTCTGACAATTTTGGTACCAATGGATGGGTGCGAGGTTGAGGATTTGCATTTGAATGAAGGTGGCACGAGTTATTGGCAGTACAGGTGTTGTCGATATCTACAGATGTATCATCCAATGGAAGTTGGTAGAAGATTCCAAGCCCCAGTTTCTCCTCATCTTTAATGTCCAAAACTAGCATTGGTTATGTATGTGATGATGCAACTGGTTCTTCCCCATACTCAGATCCTTGACACTTCTAAATTCACTTAGACATCCATTCCTGCATGCTGGCCTCCAGTACCATACATTTATTAAAGAGTAGCCCGGATACACTAAGATGCAGCTTATATGTTGGGGGACATGGTTGAGGCTTTTGTAGTTTCTGTACAGAATTTTAAAATTGGCACTATGCTATTTTTTGTGATAAATGAGTTGCCCCTGGTTTCTCTGTAAATCCACTGACATATCCACTACTCGTAACCAACCATATTGTGATATTATCTTTTGCAGGAAAGAGGAGAGCAGATTTTACCTGAACATTCATTCGAAGTAGCTCAAAAAGTTAAGGAAACTTATTGCTACACAGAAGCTGACATTGTCAAGGTAATCGTACTATGTAGTTTATGGAAATAAAGAAATCAATACTAACCATATGAAGTTCACTTATCTGTTTGCTGGTTTCACCATTACATGATTAATTAATGTTATATTAGTTTCCGGCAACTATTCTTACTTTCATCATTAAATGCTTTGATCGGATTTCCATTGTTCTGTAACCGTTCAGGAGTCCAATAATCACAATAACAAATCATCATACGTTACGTTATTTCGAATCATCTAATCAAATAGATGATGAAAACAACTTCTTATATAAACCACAGGTTTTTGAGACATTTAATTGAACAGGTGTAAATTGTACGCCTGATGTTTAATCAATATCTATGCTTCAAGCCAACAGTGTTGTGGCGGATTGGTTATCGCTTGGGGGGTTCATAGCGCCCTAACCGGGTTCGAGCCTTTCTGTACGCATGCTTGGGGACGTTTAAGTGGGGCCATGTTTAGCCCCCAAAATTGTCGGGGATTAGTCGGGATTTGGCCCGAACACCCTTCCAAAAAAATAAAAATATCTATGCTTCAAGAATAGTGTGCAAAATACCTTAATTACAAATCCTTGGTCTTGTCGTGTCATTTCATCAAATACATATAAACGTAAGAAAGTCAAATTTACCCAGTGCCATGTCGATGACTACTGCAGGACGAGATGTAGAATGATCCATTATCGGAAATTGAGTAGTAGAATCTAGATAGAAATCATGATGCTATGAGAGTGGCAGTAGATTTGCTGTTGTGATTCAAAGTGGGGTTTAAGGGAGAAAATGATCATGGTTGTTGTGTTGGGGAAACCGATTTAAATGAGTCTTACCTGGTTAGTGAATGTGGATACTCTTACCATGGTTAGAACTTACCGGAAAAATTGTAGCATACGATCCCAAAGGTAGACTAAAATCTTACTGCAAAGTAGGTGATGGTGTTGAATTTTACCGTTAAACGCTTACCCGGGTAAGTGTTTGATAAACAGCCCCTTCGTTGTTATTGACCGGTATGAATCTCTTCTTATCTGTAAGTATCAAACTCACTCTTAATCCAACTTTGTCTCTCTTTTTTTTTTTTTTCTTTTTCTGCTTAAATTTTTGTGTTCAGGATAAGTAAACATGCTCTTATTTTACCCTCATTTTTATTAGGAATGTGCATGAATTGCTTTGAATAGAGAAAACTGGACCGTATATTTTTTAGATCCAACAGTTGACGTGGATTGATTTTTTTTTGAAATTTTGCTTTTGGTTTGATGTAGTTTTGTATAGTTTTAGTTTGGTCGTCTTTTGGACCTATATGTGTTCATCGTATACTAACCAAGTGTGGAATTGTTGTTTGGTATGTGGTACAAATCTGAATATTACGTTTAGGCGGGACCCAAATAATTTCCGAGCAAGAATCAACAAGCTTAATTTAACAAAGAACATGGAGCAGAAATTTGTTGGATCTTATTATTACCAGGGAGCAGAGATTTGCGGTTAATGTGCCACCAAAACCATCTGCAGGTGGAGGTGAGTTTTATCTACGGGTCAATATGGCTACACCAATTGTTAGTATTTACTTTGTTTGAAAGATTTGTCTTTCAATTTTAATTATTTAATATCTTCATTTGGCATTCTAATTGAACGGATAACCAAAGATATGATATTACAGTTCGTTTATTTGTTATCATCAGAAGACAGATTATGACTTAAACTGAGGTGATGTTTATCAAATTCTTGCCAACAAGAGTCACCACCGTCACAATATTTTTGGTGATCAAAGTGGATTATTGATAAGCATATTCTACCTTTTGACTTGTTAAGCACTAACAGGTAAGAGTTTCATGTATCGGGTAAGATTATTGATTATTGATTATTTATTATTGTCATTTCATCCAAAGGTTTAGTAAATGGCAACCAAGCAGACCTAAGATATCCCATAGAGAGAGGTGGAGTTTGGAGATTGGATATTTGTTCACATGTTTCATGTCAAAGGGTAGATAGGTTCGTCGATTTTGAAAGAAAAAATTAAAAAGAACCATGTGGGAAAAGTAACATGGAAACGTGTACAAAAAAACAACAATCGGACAACAATAGTAGGCACAATACTATTGTAGTGTCATTTATCGTTTGTGTTTGTGGGACTGTCATAAGCCACTAAAGGACACTATTGGATGTCCATCGTTAGACAATAGACATAGTACCTTTGTAATGTCTTGTGTTAATGATAATATAAGCACCTACAATGAGTTCCACATCCAATTATATGCATTTATATATTTTGTTTCCAACTGTAATAGTATACAACACCTGTGGGCACGCCGTCTAGGGCCGGCGAAAACCTTGGCTAGTATGTAACATAGCATAAGTCAAATCTGGTTAATTATGAACCAACAAATCATAGATTTATTGAAATGCATTGAATCGAAATACAAATGCAATAAACTGTATGCATTAATTACTCGCGTAGTCATGAATTTTCTTTTTGAATTTCTTTAATCTTAAAATGTGTTTAGTTTAACATTTTTATGGGTGTTGAAAGAGACACCCACCCTATATAGCCCTCAAATTAATAAATATTAAATGCTCTTTTTTGACTCTTTTTATTTAATGTTCAACTTTTTTCTCTAACTTTTTATTCTCTTTTCCTTTAACTATTAATTACATTGTAAATTAGTTTTGACTACATTCAAAAGTCATTTTTTTTTTATTTTTTATAAATTTAATATTACCTTAAAAACATATAAATGTAAAATCTAATAAGAAGTTAATTTTACAAATGTGTTTTTATAGAAATGTGATACTTTTATAATGATGATTTTTAAATTAAATATATATATTCTTATATATATATATATATATATATATTCTTATCCAACAATCTATATATTTAGATATTCGGTTTTCTAGGTAGTATACTAGTGTTATTTTTATTTCGGGCTTATGAGCTTATTATTTTAATTTCCTACATACATAACCTATGATTCACAATCTACAAGTTAATTTTTTTTATTCTATTATATACAAGCAATTTTTTTTGAACGGCAAAAGACAAATTTATTCCACCCACAAGCAATATATTATTTCTTATAAGTAACAAGTAATGATGGCTTCGGCCCAAAATTGCCGAGGATTAGTCTGGGCCTAATGTGGTCTGGGATACCTCTTCCAAAAAACAAGTAATGGTGATTTTTTAATTAAATATAAATATATATTCTTATCCAACAATCTATATATATTGGATATTCGATTTTATGGGTAGTAGTGATACTTTTATTTCGGACTTATGAACTTATTATTTTATTTTCCTACATAAATATATATAAAACCTATGATTCAATATCTACAAGTTAATTTTTTAATTCTATTATATACAAGCAAATTATATGCTAATATACACATTATTGAAATTAATAAAGTTATATAATAAAGAATATATTATTTCTTATAACAAGACATTTGTCTTTCTACTTTATTTATTTGAAAAAAAAATTTATAATAATTATAATACATAAATTTTTATTAGTATTTATTAATAAAAAGGAAAAAAGAAACAAAAAAAAAAGAGAATAATATTAGAGAGAGAGAATAATAGTAAATGATGACTCAAACTTTTAGGTCATTTTTTGAAATATTAGATAATAATTATTATAGGGTAGGGTGTTTTGATCCATAGAGTAGGGTGTCTAAATTCATACCCATAATAATCTGATATCTAAATTAAACCAAGTGGTTAGAATTGTAAATCTAAATTAATCTTGAAATACCAATGGTATGCTACAATATTACTTGACATGTACGTGCTCCCAAATAATATGTCCAAAATCGAAAGAAAACCACATAGTGTTAGTTTCAATTATTTGATTTCATAATAACATACAGTATTAAATCACGTATTGTTATTTTGATGCTTGGATGACTGACCCGAACCTTGAGGATTTAGTGAAGAATGCTTTGTCCTAGGGTACTATCTGGAGTAAAAACGAACTTCGGGAATGTGGACGAAGAGTTGAACAAAGCAAAGGAAGTGGCTTGCAACTTGTGGGGGGGGGGGGGGGGGGGGGGGGTGGTTTGATTATTAAATATGCATATGATAAAAATTAGACTAAATGATTAATTAAAAGCCTAACATTAGTTCAATTCTGATTTAAATGTTAGTACCTACTATATATCACCGATTCCAAAAGCATAACATCAAGAATAGACCTAAATTATTTATAGTCGACTAGTCGTTAGCAAGCTCTAACGACCTACATTTTTCTTAACTAAACAATGACTAAAACAACAAGCTCTTTAATAATCAATTCTTAATCACAAATTATAGATTAAACAAACTCTTAAACTCCTAGGTGCGATTATCTTTACCAAACTAGAAAAATACAAACTCAAAACCATAAGCTTGTAAGCTCAACTTATTAAGGCGATTACGCATAGGCCAGACTAATTGAAACCCCAACTGTAAATGACATTGAAAATAAAAATCAAACAAATAAGCTACTAGCAAACAATTACAATGGAAGCTCAAGTCAACAAAACCTCAAAGTCAAATTAAACTAATGTTAGAATCGAAGAATTAGCCACATGGCTAAATCAAAATCACAAGTATAAAAATCTTAAAGAAATACCTAGAAACAAAGACGAATTTGATGATATCCTTTGTTGCTAAAAACGAAATCGATTCCCCAAATCAATGGTTACCAATTCGTTTAAATATCTATCCTTCCAAGAAACTATCATTAATTTGAAATAGAAGTATATTTCGTACCTAATTTCAAACTCCTGTGGGTGGGACGCGACTGTAGGCCGCTTAGAAGGTCGCCTCGCCCGCACCAAAACTGATAGTTGCTACTTGATAGGTCCAAATCAGGTCCATATCTTTAAGCCTTACTCTCTTTTGGGCCTGCATTTATAGAACAAAACAAATTAATGGGCTTTAGATTCATTTTAAGATTAAAAATATGATAAACTGTGTTTCGTAAAACTAAGCTAGCGTATATGCTAATCCATTTAAACATGTAACAGAAATGCTACTTTGAGTAGGTTTGGAGGAGTTTTTTGTAGCTTTTTCCAATTATACCCTTATTAATACTAATTATTAAATTCAAGGGGATAATTCTTCGAAATGTATCAACCTATTCCCAAAAATATATTGTATGTATCAACCTACCAAAAATGCTTTTTAATATATCAAACTTTTTTTTCTTCTATTGTGTTACAAAATCACCTGCTACTTGCTTAGCCGGTAAGCCTTCGCCGGAGATGTTGCCGTAGACCCATAACCGCCGCTACATGGTCGCTGGAGGTAACCGGTTGATCCGGTCATTTGAAACACAATAGAACAAAAATTAAACTTTGATACATTAAAAAGCAATTTTGGTAGTTGGATACACACAATAGATTTTTGGGGATAGTTTAATACATTTCAGAGTACTATCCCCTAAATTTAATATATCTTTTTGGTCATTTTACATACTCATAAGCTAGTGTGCCAAACAAAATTTGTTCATAAGCTAGCTTATCAACTACTAGCAAGCTTATCAATCAACATCAGACTTATCAACTACCAGCTAGCCTAGCTTATCAGCTAGTTTGCCAAACATAGCCAAAATAGTGGGCTTCTTAATTCTAAAGTGAAGTTATCAGCACAATTCAAGTATTTGCGTTTTACGTATGTGGGTATGAGCTTGTTCATGTTCACGATTTACATAAGTTTTCATAAAAAGTGTTCAATAATGCATAACTGACTACTATGAATATGAAGTGTGTATGCACGTAATCATGGGTGCACATCTACATATAGGACCTTCCGAATTGTTGCACGTTGCTAGGTAAGATTATTGTTATATTTAAGCTATAGATAACATAATAAAAAATGGGTGTTTCATATAATTTAGCTACTTTTTGCACAACTAAGGATTAACCATAGATTAACGTGGTTTTGTATGGTTAATTTAAGCTTCTTCCTACAAATTTGATCACCTAAAGGAGCCATTGGTGACTATCTACTCATCGATAAGGTCACACCCCATTTTTTCCATTGACCATAATATCGTAGCTTAAATCTTTAGTATCTTAACAAATTACGTCGGACGATTAAAGACGTACATTAACAGCTTTTAATACAATTGTACAAATATAGACGATGGTGGATGCATAGTTAAGGTTTGTGGTGAAAAGTTGAGGTTAATGCAAGAAATATAAAAAGTGGTTATCAATCTGAGGATGCACGTTAGGATAAAATGCACCAATATAAAATGTACCTGATCAATTCTCTCTATAGTTGTCTAAATCCGCCTACAACAAATATGAATATAATAATATTTACTAATATAACTATAAATGGTTAAGAAGTTTAGAAAAATATTAATGCAAGTTGATTATATTCACGATTCTCATTTATATACATGTATGCATTTTATCTCAAAATTTTAACGGATTTTCATTGAATGCTTTACCACCGTTTTCTTTGTTTGCAAAATATATGCTTGAGACAAATCCATCCCACATTACTTGGAGTTCTCATTTGGATGCTTTACACTCTACTATATATAAACCCCACACTCCTAATTCTGATATCTCAGCGTGTTGGGTCCAAAAGGTTTATTACAACATTTTGTTACATTGTTTAGTAAAAATGACCACAAGCGCATCCATTTTTTAACGAGCCTAAATACAAGTTTTTGCGTTTATTTATCGTTTGTGTTCGTTAGTTGGTATGTTTAAGTTAAACAAACATAGACAAAGCACTTGTTTGTATGTTAATTTATGATCAAAATTGTATTGGCTTAAATGAGTTATTCGATTTTAGAATTTCTTTGACACCCTTAAATGTGCCTCAAATTATAAAAGTTTTTGGATCCATTATTGAATATACATGACCAAATTTGAGATAACATACAATGTGGAAGTGTCATAGTTCATCTTAGCGTAAACGCTTTCGTCTTTAAGGCTGCATTTGGTATGTGGGACAAGATAGGACGGGACAAAACTCATTGTCCCACATATGGCTCAACATGGTACAGAACAAGAATTTACTGTCACACGTTTGGTGCGACATGGAACCACGACAGGAACTGGGACAAGGTGAGACAACATGAGACAAAAACGGCTTTTTCTTGTTCCACCAAAATAGGTGAAACAACGTGGGACAACAATGAGGCATAAACTAATATATTACTAATTAACACTCGTTTGATATATAACTTCAATATGATATTTGTTTTAGTGTTTACCACCACTAGTTGTGGCCGCCACCGATAGCCACTATCGGCCACCTCGACCTTCTCTTCCACTACAACAATCTCCTCCACCATCTCTACAACTACCATCGATTACCTACCACCACCGTCTACCACCTCTGCAACTACAATCGATTACCTACCACCATCGTCTACCACCTCTATAACTGTCCATTGCCACCGCAACCACCACCATCACCACCGGTGGTCGCCTCCACCACCACCACCACCATCCACCATCTTCATGTTCTCTACAAGCACCAACCACCACCACCGTCATCGTCACTACTAGTATTACCGACGGTCACCACCTCCACCTTTACTATAACCATGAACATCAATTACATAAAAATTATATGTGTGTTTGTGTGTGTGTGTGTGTGTGTTTTTTTTATGTTTTATGAAAATTGTGTATTTTTATTATTAATTATATAAAGAGTGATATACATAAAATCATCAATTAATTTTTTTGGGGAACTTATCTAGTTTTGTCCAGTCCAGTCCTAGGTGTACCAAATAAAAAACAAACATTTGTTCTGTCTTGTCCTGTCCCATCCTATCCTACTCTCTTGTCCTGTCCAGTTCTAGCATGTCAGTCTTGTCCAATCCTATCAACGTACCAAACACTACCTAAAGGAACCTAGCATAACATCTCGTAGTTTAGTAGGGTAGCACTACAACAAAATTATAGGTTTATAGCAATGTTATAAATAGCGTGAGGCGTGGTACGGAGGCAATGCCTAGCCTTAAGCCTTGGAAGTCAAGGCGAGGGTCATGACGTTTTCAAGGCGTGACTTAATTGTCGCGAAAAATCTATATATCATATATAATAATATACATAAACTTATGTTTTCCTACTATACACTATGAATCAATGATAAGCAACAATTATAAATAAGTAATATATTAAAAACTAACAAATAAAATATTAAATTTAAGGGCAGAGTAAGGAATTTTGTATAGGGTGATCCTCGAAATGATATTGTATTGATATCAACATTCGGTCATAAAACAAATGTATTTAGGGGCTGTTTGGTAGTTGCTAAATGGTTTAGTGCTGGATAATTAAGTAGTCAGAATGATTAAGAGGCTCATACGATATGGTGCAAAATAAAATATACTGGTTTGGTAATTGTTGAGTATGAAATCAGGACTCTTAATGGTTAAGAGACATCTGGGATACTTAACCATTCAGAGGATTTTGGAACCATTTAGAGGCAGTCCATTTTTTTGCCAAACAAGATTCACCTCATAACGATTCAGAGGTTGCCTCTTAATGGAATTGTTAAGAGGTAAACAAACACCACCTTATTCTAAAAGTGGTGCACTAACCTTACTGATTCAACAATGACCTCAACGAGTTTTCATCAACTAAAACATATCAATTATCTCTTCATTCTCAATATCTGCATTAATTGGTTCTGAATCAACACTTGTTTTTCTTTTGGTTAAAAACTTACCCATAGTACTCAAATACCCTTAAAAAATTTACAAACACATAAGCAAAATTAAATTCCTTTGACATTTAATTTAACTTGTGTGGCCAATCAAAACTATTTATTCAAAGTTAGTGACTCATAAGCAAAAGTAATTTTTCTATCTTCGTAGTTTTTCACATATACGAGTAAGTTAAGAAAAACTTTCCATTATGAACACCAACAGATTAATCTTAGAGAAGTTTTAATCTAAATTGACATAACACTTAATTTGTAATTTTTATAAAATACTTTTAACAACTTAAAACGACTTTGAAAAATATCATGAATATTAGAATGGTTATAATAATACTTTTTTGCAATGCAAACTCATGTACAATACCATCAAATAAACACTTAATTCATCACCAAATAAAACTTGATGGCCATGAATAGTCACAACTCACTAGAGGAAGATAATTTTGATGATCCGGGGTGAAGACAGAGGGGATGTATTATGAGGGTGGGGTTTGGATGGGATACCATTCAATGGTCTCATTCGTACGTAGCAGCAAAAAACATTAATGATTTTTAAGGTAAAGTAACTTAATTTAGAAAGTGTTCTGACATCTATTAAAACCAAACTTAAAAGAAATTGCTATGGTCACCATTTGCCCTTTTGAGGAGGGGTCTATAGGTTTGATTAGCGTTTTTGCTGAAAATCCATCTTATGGACTTTTAAAATACGGTTTCTAATGTCCAAGGTGTTGTGGTGGAGTGGTTAGTGCTTAGGTCATCCACATGTCGACCCACTGCAACCCAATGGTTTCAACTGCCACATCAGCGCCACATCAACTTTCCACAAAACTACCCAAAACTACCCAATTCATCCACTGTCAACCCACTCCATCAAAAAAACAAAAAAAATTAAATAAGAAAAAGAAAGAAGAGAGAGATAGAGAGAAAGAAGAGAGAGAGAGAGGGGGGTGGGGGGTGGTGTGGGGGGTGGGCGGGCATCGGCTTGGTGAAACCGAATTCGAAGAACCCGCTGGGAGGCGCGGCGGTGTGGATGTATTTAGCCGACGGCTTGGAACAAGCCGAAGGCTACCCGACGTGAAACCGACTTCGAGAGTGGATGGCCTTAGAGGGTACATAAATGCCCACCCAAGTTTGAATGCTCCCATGCACAAACTAACGGCGGACATTTTGTCAATTTCTTTATAGCTCAATGGTCGGTAATATCCTGAGGGGGGCAGCGGATGGTATCCCTGTTTACTTGGGTTCGATTCGGAGGGGGAACGGGAGGTGACACCCCAGTTCATGGGTCGACCTTTGGGGCGGGCATGAGCGAGGCTATGGGCCGGTAATGGTTTCCATGGTCGAGAGGATTAGTCGGGTGCCCGAATGAATCCCGGATACCTCTTCGACTTCGATCTGGGCGTGTATGTGTTTATGTGCCTTCCAAAAAATATAGAAAATACCTTACCTACTATTATGTTATAAAAAGTTTCTATGTCCCAACTCCCAACCAAAAACCATGGCCCAAGTCTTATGGTTTGTACTTTGTAACTTGTCCTTAGAATCGGTCCAAGTTTTCTGTTTCAAAAATCAATTTTGAATGTACAAATATTTGTTTGAGAATTTTTTGGTAACATTTTATTAAAATACATTTTAAAATTTCTAATCACGTCAATCAAAGTATTAAAATACACTTAAACAACGTCAAAAATCTTTTTAAACGAAGATGTTATAGATGTTTTTATAATCATGATTTTTGAAATTTAGTATAGCTTAAAAAGAGTAAAGAAAAACTTTGAATAAAAAGTTTGAATTTTTTGTTAAAAGCTTAAAAATCTTGTACAAATATCGACAACCTAACTTTATAAAAACATAACTTCCTTTAAAAATTTGGGCGTATGCCTATGGTGCACAAATGTCCTAATAAAAATACTTAATACGATATTTATATTAATAAAAAAAACAAAAATCTTATATTGTGAAAATATGTGGAACCCCAGGATTAATCTCCAAAAGAGCCATTGAGGAGAGAAGGGGGGTTCCAACATATATAGTGAAGATTTGGTCCAAGTCTAGCCGATGTGGGACTCTAACACGCCCCCTCCAACAGAGGCTAGATAGAGAGCCTAGAAGGGTCACGAGAGGACCAGGAGAGGTGGGACTCTAACACGCCCCCTCCAATAGAGGCTAGATAAAGAGCCTAGAAGGGTCACGAAAGGACCAGGGGAGGGTCAAGAGAGTGCCGGCATGTGAGTCCGTAGAGTAGTAGACCTTGGCTCTGATACCATGTGAGTTTGTGGGGTTCCAACTCAAAACCAATTGGCAATGAGTGGAGTAGCCCAGGACCCTTATAAGCACATTACAAGTTCACTTTGTGTCCGATGTGGGACATTGCTCAACACACCCCCTCACGTGTGGCGTTCTTTTAGCCTAACACGTGGATACTTTGGGTTAGGTGGAGTCCGTGCGGTTTTTTTTTTGACCAACCACGGGTGAACCTTGCTCTGATACCATGTGAAAATATGTGGAACCCCAGGATTAATCTCCAAAAGAGCCCTTGAGGAGAGAAGGGGGGTTCCAACATATATAGTGAAGATTTGGTCCAAGTCTAGCCGATGTGGGACTCTAACATATATCTTAAATTAAAAAGTTTATATTAAGTTGTTACAACAAAATATGTATTAGACAACTTAACAAGTTTGCAATTTAGTTGCTAGGGTGAAGGTGTACCTCATGTGACTCAAGATGCAAAAAGAAAATAATTGGGTTTAGTTCACTAAATTGAATCCAACTTGTCACGAAAAGTTATTGTATATATTGTACTTCCATTTTTACCATTTGGCGTATCAAACTATCAAAACCTACCATTTAATGTATTTCATGACAAGTTGGATACACTTTTATGACAAGTTGTATACATTCATAGATGGGTTTTGACAAAGTTGGATACATACAATGACCAATTCTTAAACTCTGATATGTCAAATGGTAAAAATGAAAGTACAATACATACAATAACTTTTCGTGACAAGTTGGATACACTTTCGTGAAGTAGACCCAAAATATATATATAACCATTTACAAAATGTGAATTCACCTTCTAACCATAATCTCTTTCATTATCTCAAAATAGCCACCAAACCCGTCCACATGAAAGTCGCCCAGGGCGAGTTTTTGTTATAAGAAGGGTCGCTTGGGGCGAGTTTTGGTTTTTGGCTCATGTGTGTGTTGCTGACACGTGGGTACAAAATTCCTCCGGGGCGAGTTTTTGGTGGGCGGGTTAAACTCGAGAGACCAAATCGTCAAGTCTACGATAGATGCCATCAGGGACCGAATGTGTAAAAACTCAAAACCTTCCTGGGGTGTCAGGATCAAATTAATAACAAGAACATAAAACAATTCAAAGAAGTTTGCGGAATAACACTTTGAACGATTTTGATAACACCAAAATTATACATGTTTTGGTTGAGCTTAATCGTATGACTTTACCCCATTTCTCACCCATTTCTGATCATTTCACTCACTAAATGAGCTTATTGTTGTTTATGTAGGATTTGGAGGCCGTGGAACGGAAAAGTACGAAAAAAAGGCGAGAAAACGTGAAAAATGCACAAAGTCAACACAGTAGCAATCTGGCGTTCGCGAGTTTCTAAATCTGGCGCCGCCAGATTCGACAAAATTGAAAACCAGAGTTGACTTAAGTGTCAGGCGATGCCAAACCAAAAATCTGGCGCTGCCAAACCAAAAATCTGGCGCCGCCAAACCAATGGCGCCTCCAAACCAATCTGGCGCCGCCAAGTTCGACAAAGATGAAGACCGGGGTTCGACCTAGTATCTGGCGCCGCCAAACCAGCAGTCTGGCGAACGCCAGATGACCCCTGGACGTTTTCTTTTAAATACCGCCTTTGGGTCATTCAGTTGATGCATCCAATTTTCTGTAATTCTCTCATAATTTTAGTAGATTAGGTTAGATGTTGGGAGCCACTTAGGGTTTCCAACCCAAGAAACCGGAGGCTCGATGAACGATTACGGAGGAGATTCGAGAGGATGATGCGCCAAATCTGCCGGTCTTTAGTATGGTTTGGTTATTTATCCGTAGTTAATATGTCTATGTATTAATTCTCGTGCTATTATGGTTTGAATACTTTGGTTATTTAATTAATGATTTATGATTGTTGAATGTTTAATCTGAGGTTCCTATGTTCTTGTTTAAATTGTGGTTATTCGATTCGTGAATAGGTTTAGCCAGATGATCGATACTTGCTAGACTACCTTTGGGTTAATTATCATAATCACTTTTCATTCCGGTGACGCGGAGGGACGTAGTGACCAATCTCTCGGACCAGAGTAGGATTGGACGATAGGATTCCACAACTTAGCATTAATATAGGGTGACTTTCACTAGATTTGTTGACACCAAATCCCTGTGTTTGGACCGGGAAACCAACCTGGTTGATAATCTCAGATGTTCATGTATGATAATTCATTAATCTATATCTTATGAAAGTAAACCATAATGGATTC
Organism: Centaurea solstitialis; assembly: GCA_030169165.1. Taxonomy (NCBI): domain Eukaryota; kingdom Viridiplantae; phylum Streptophyta; class Magnoliopsida; order Asterales; family Asteraceae; genus Centaurea; species Centaurea solstitialis. The sequence continues at coordinate 87,135,705 of CM058043.1, forward strand.
AATTATCTCCGATGTATGTTTGTTCATCAGTTTTCCACTTCTTGGTTAGGATTATTGTTTATTTGTCTTTTATCTTATAAAATTCCTTTTCAAAAACAAAACCCCCAAAAACTTTAGGTTAATTAAACTGATATAGACTTTAATCTACGATAACTTGACCGTTCCCAGTGGTAGATACGATACATGGACTTTCCTACACTATGTTACTCACGATCAGGTACGCTTGCCTGTATATGTGGTAAGACAGTGGCTAGGCATTAGAGGTTAAAACTTGTTACGCTTTTTATATACGATAATTACCGCATCAAGTTTTTGGCGCCGTTGCAGGGGAGAGGTAGTTACTAGATTTTTGATCTTTATTAGTTTGATTAATCGATCCTTGGTTGGGAATTTATTCCCGATTAAGTTATTTGCTTTCTAGTTTAGTTTTTAATTTTTAATTTTATCTTTTATATTTTTTGTGCTACTCCGGGTATTTGTTTTGTTTCTTTTGCAGATATGGAAGATTACGATGGGATTCCCGATGATGATGTACCGATGTGGGTACTTAGGAAACGCCAACATGAGTCAACGCTAAAAAAGTTACTTGAAAAACCCATGGCGAATCGATCATCTCTACAACAAAAGGTAAATCGTCCATATGTTAAGTCCGAGGATTTTAATAGTTCTTTAATTTTACATGATGAGACGATGGATGAACAATCAAATGATCGGCCTTCTTGGGGATTAAAAGAACAAGATTGGGAGGACCGCATAAGGGATGTCGCCTCACTTGCAGATTCTTTGAGTAAGATGAGGGAGGAATCAGAAAGAATGCGAGAATCAACGAAGAAATCCGAATGGCTGACTTACTCTACCATTCAGCCACAATTAAGTTGTCCAAGTTTTAAGGTTAACAGTGATTCTAACAAAAAAATTTTACTTGGACATGATTCGTACTCAAAGATGAAGGTGGAAGGCACTTGGTTCGGGAAGGTTGTTGAACTTCCATTACAAGAAAAAGCCTGACCAAATGACGAAAAACCAATCGAAGAACCTCCAACCATAATGATAAATTCCATGGATCAAACCGTTATCGAAAAGCTTGCGCCACCAATAGATGATTCATGGATTCAACATGAGGTACTTCCACCATGGTCCGATTCTGATGATTCTGACGATGAGTTTTCTTGGCAGGTTAATACAACGGAAGAATACCATGATGATGACTGCCTAGATGGACTCGGAGCTTTAATGCAAGATGATCTACCCGAAGAAGCATCGTCGGATCAAACCCCTCCTCAACAAACGGTAAGTCCTCCATTAATTGATAAGGATGAGTCTAACAACGTGTTATCGTTTTCACAGGATAACCCACGCACAGTTCAAGGAGTATGGGCACAAGATCCTTTTTGGGAAGCCAGTTGTCAAAAACAATTGGTTAACCCAACATCCCTAACGACATATTTAAAGGATCTTAGGCCAAACTCGTGCAAATCTGATGTTCATTCTGCAAGGAGACATGATAAGAACCGGTATGATCAGTGGTGCGCAACTCTACCATGGTAGATCACACAAAGGTAAATCAGTAAGCCCAGGTATGTACCACTACTTTCACCCTTGCTTGATTGCAAGTGGAGGGTGTTTGGTTTCAATCGAGGGTGCATAACCCCGGAGTCAGGCTCGAGACTCATGACAAAAACAAGCGCTTCTCGGGAGGCAACCCGTGAGTTTTTAAAGTTTTTCATGCTTTTGGTGTGTTTTTAGGGTCATAGAGTGTCTTTTAATGTCTAGGATTGATACCCAAGTCATTTTGGTCAAATTTTGAAAAAAATGGACAGAAAGGATTTCGCTTTCGCGAAAAATATTTTCGCTCTGCGAAACCAGGTTTCCGTAAAAAAAAAAAAATTCTTCGCGGCGCGAAGCCCAAATCTCGCGAACGCGAAGAGCTTTCTGTGTTGAAAAAAAAATTTTATTTTCTTTTTCATTTTCAAAGTTTTCAAAGCCTAACTAACCCAAAACTCTTTTTCTCTCACCAAAAGTTGGATCTCATTGTTTTTAACTTCAAAATCTCTTCAACTTTAAGTGTGGGAAGACTTTGGTTTTTTCAAACATTAAGTGATAAACCATACTTTTTCTAAATTCTCAAGCAATAGGTTTTTCTTTACTTTGATATTTTTATATAACTTGCTTGAGACATCATACCCCTATGTTTTAAAAGAAAATTATTTTTGCAAAAAATAGGGATAAATCAAGTTTTAAGTGTGGGAACCCAATGTGATAACAATTTTCAAAGTTAAATTTTTATGGGTTCCCAATTTAAATCAACTTGATATGGTTCAATCACTAAGTGTGGGGAAACTTTTTCCAATAGTTTTCCAAAGCCCAATAGTCCAAGCCCAATGTTTTGAAAGGAGAGTTGAGATTTGTTTTTAAAAGAGATTTTTTTGACTAATGGTGATGAGAATTTGATGTTGACGTGTGGGTTAGGGTTTTCAATAAAGTTTTTAAATAAAGCTTCTGTCCACATTGTTTTGTAACGTGATTTGACTTGACTTGATTTTGGGTTGTCATCCTATCTATGCTAGTTTTATTTTTACATTTTTTTTCTTTTTAGTGTGTTTTGTTTGTAGGTTTTGGTGTGGTAAACCCTCGGAGTCTCTTATACTTCATGAGCCGATTTCAGTTTCAAGTCTTTAACCCGGGAAGTTTCTGTTTTCCTTTCACCTCTCTACTTGTTTTTAATTGTTGTTGCATTGAGGACAATGCAAGTTTTAAGTGTGGGGAGGGGGTTAAGTAGACTTAACTTGTTTTGATTTCTTAACCCGTGGTTTAATTGTTCTTTATCTTTGTACCTTTCCACATATGTTTTAACTGTTGCATTGAGGACACTGTAAATTTTAAGTGTGGGGAGGGGGTTATGTAGACTTATCTGTTTAAATGGGTTCACTTTTTGCTTATGGATTGTCGTTTTTCAAATTTTTGAAAGCTTTGAGATTTGACCCCAATTTTTTTGAAATCTGAGATTGTTTTTTGAGACTAAGTTGCTTGCATAGGAGAGCACTGAATAGGATTAGTTGACTAAAAGGATGCCTTGGAATACTGATTACCATGAGTGCCTCACCCAATTCCATTGAGAGTTTGAGCCTTAATTGTTATATCTGTTTATTTCCTGAGGAATACCGACTTTGACCCAAGGTAGAACTTGTCATTTGAATGCTTGTCGAGACCACATAAGAGAAGTATTTATCACCATTGCACTGATAAGGCCTTCGTTTCTAACCCTTTTAGCCTTCGTCAGATTATCTCATCATAAGATTGTCTGATTTGCCTAGCCTTTGATTGAAAAGTACTCATCATTAGTACTTCATCCCTTGAAACCATTTTGAGCCTTAACCTTTTCATTTCTTTACCCACTATACACTTTATCCTTGAGCCTAATTGTTTTATCTATTTTTGGCCGTGACTTAAATTTGATTCTTGAGATGTTTTGATCCAGTTTTTCATATCTGACAGTTTTATGGGATTAAGATTAAAAAGAGCCCAAAAGCAACATAGTTGCTGCTCTGAAAAAAAAGAAGGAAAAAAGAAAATATTTGAGACTCAGAAAAGAAAAGAAATATCAAAAGAGTCGAGAATACAAAAAGAAAAGAATGTGAGCTGAAAAGATTGAAAAAGAATTTGTGCCCCAAATAAGCCATAGGCTTAGGCCAATTCTAAAAAGAAAAAAAAGAGAAAATGCTCATCCCAAAAAGTTTCATTGTTCGAAAGTCAGATTGCCTCACTGTTTGGATCATTACTGATTGAGTTTTCAAGTTTTTGTTGCATAACCCTTAGTCACTTATATATCCTTTATCCTACCCTTAACCCTTAGCCTAACGTTACAACCCTAAAGTCCTCTTGACGGTTGACAACTTCTCAGTGGTGGAGATTAGATTTGATGACAAGCTTATGCATGCGGGAATTAGTCGAGTATTGGTGTGATCACTTACATATACACTTTTACCCCCGAGAGATACACTTTATATGATTATTCATACTTTGTGAGGGTGAAAGGTTGATCTTGGTATCCGATTGCTTGATGAGTCTTGTTTATGTGTTCAATTATATAAGTATGCTTTGTTCTCTTTGATGATCTTGGGTGGAGATAATTTTGGAGTTATCTTTCTTATCTTTCAGTCTTTTGATTGAGGACAATCAAAGCTTAAGTGTGGGGATTTTGATAACACTAAAATTACACATGTTTTGGTTGAGCTTAATCGTATGACTTTACCCCATTTCTCACCCATTTCTGATCATTTCACTCACTAAATGAGCTTATTGTTGTTTATGTAGGATTTGGAGGCCGTGGAACGGAAAAGTACGAAAAAAGGCGAGAAAACGTGAAAAATGCACAAAGTCAACACAGTAGCAATCTGGCGTTCGCGAGTTTCTAAATCTGGCGCCGCCAGATTCGATAAAATTGAAAACCAAAGTTGACCTAAGTGTCTGGCGCTGCCAAACCAAAAATCTGGCGCCGCCAAACAATCTGGCGCCGCCAAGTTCGACAAAGATGAAGACCGGGGTTCGACCTAGTATCTGGCGCCGCCAAACCAGCAGCAGTCTGGCGAACGCCAGATGACCCCTGGACGTTTTCTTTTAAATACCGCCTTTGGGTCATTCAGTTGATGCATCCAATTTTCTGTAATTCTCTCATAATTTTAGTAGATTAGGTTAGATGTTGGGAGCCACTTAGGGTTTCCAACCCAAGAAACCGGAGGCTCGATGAACGATTACGGAGGAGATTCGAAAGGATGATGCGCCAAATCTGCCGGTCTTTAGTATGGTTTGGTTATTTATCCGTAGTTAATATGTCTATGTATTAATTATCGTGCTATTATGGTTTGAATACTTTGGTTATTTAATAACAGATTTATGATTGTTGAATGTTTTACTCTGAGGTTCCTATGTTCTTGTTTAAATTGTGGTTATTCGATTCGTGAATAGGTTTAGCCAGATGATCGATACTTGCTAGACTACCTTTGGGTTAATTATCATAATCACTTTTCACTCCGGTGACGCGGAGGGACGTAGTGACCAATCTCTCGGACCAGAGTAGGATTGGACGATAGGATTCCACAACTTAGCATTAATATAGGGTGACTTTCACTAGATTTGTTGACACCAAATCCCTGTGTTTGGACCGGGAAACCAACCTGGTTGATAATCTCAGATGTTCATGTATGATACATTCATTAATCTATATCTTATGAAAGTAAACCATAATGGATTCAATTATCTCCGATGTATGTTTGTTCATCATTTTTTCCACTTCTTGGTTAGGATTATTGTTTATTTGTCTTTTATCTTATAAAATTCATTTTCAAAAACAAAACCCCCAAAAAGCTTTAGGTTAATTAAACTGATCTAGACTTTAATCTACGATAACTTGACCGTTCCCAGTGGTAGATACGATACCTGGACTTTCCTACACTATGTTACTCACGATCAGGTACGCTTGTCTGTATATGTGGTAAGACAGTGACTAGGCATTAGAGGTTAAAACTTGTTACGCTTTTTATATACGATAATTACCGCATCAGATTTAACAATGAATTTGTAGAAACAGATTTTGATTATCACAAGTTTAACGATTACAAACCAAAGCCCAATCTGATTTGAACAGACTCAAACCAGACATGCAATTCTTCTCAATTGCAGGGATCAATAATAATCTTGAGGCTCCAATATTCTAAACATAAAACTTAATGAACTCGTAATTCTAACCTTCTATCAACTGTCTATTTATAAGAATTACAAGATAGGAATAAGGAAAGTAAATCTACAAGATAATCTCTAAGATATCTCCAAAAGAATCGCATCTATTCCATATCTTCAGCCTTCAGAATCCTTTCCTTATCGTGACTCTTCTAGCAGTGGTAAAACAAAAACAGTTGTAATCTTCTACTAGCAGTGGTAATTCAGTACCAGCAGTGGTAACTTGATTAGCGGTGGTAATGAACTCAGCGGTGGTAACCAACATACTAGCAGTAGTAACTCCAAATCAGCCTTCAGCAGTATTTACCCAAAGCTAGCAGTGGTATTTCACAGTTGTATCTCAGCGGTAGTATCTCAGCAGTAGTATCTGAATCCCAACACGGGGCGAGTTTCATGTGGGAGGGGTTGATAAAAAAAGGGGCCAGCGGTGATGGATTTTGGCCGGAAAGTTGGTGTTTGATCGGAAAAACCAAAACTCGCTCTGCTCGGGACGACTTTTATGTGGGCGGGTTTAGTAGCTATTTTGAGATAATGAATGAGATTATGGTTAGAAGGTGAATTCGTATTTTGTAAATGGCTATAATAATTACTTATCATGACTTCGAGTTTTAATGCAGCTCGCATGACTACTTTATGGGAGACGTTTTGGGCAGCTACTTTGACGAGGAAGGAGAAAATTACAATTAAAGGGTAATTTCTAGTTTTTAATATTTTGTAATTTTATTTTTTTATGAATGTCATGAATTTTTTTTTCTTTTTTTAAGAATGTCATGGATTTTTATTTTTATTTATTAGAAAACATATAAATTTTTTTTTTGTTAAATAATGAAATGTAAATAAAAGAATTAAAAAAGTTGAAGGTACGAGAATATGAAATGTTTATGATACTTTACTTGAGAATTTAGATGATATGACGAAAAAACTAATATAATGCCATAATAACATAAAAAGCTGAGGCTATAAAAGCTTAATGCTACTCACATCACCTTATCTCCCAAAGTTTTGCAAAAAGCTAACAGGCTAGTTAAATGTTATAGATTGTTACATTGTAAAGTAGAGATGGGCAAAAAGCCCGGCCCGGCCCGAGCCCGAAAAAAAGCCGGGCCCGGCCAATGAAAAGCCGGGCCCGACCAATGAAAAGCCTGGCCCGGCCCGGCCCGACCATAGCCCGGGCCTAATTTTAGGAAATTTGAAATCCCGGCCCGACCCGGTTCAATGGCAAATTCGTAATTATATAGTTTAGTTTTATATAATAAATTACTATAATTATTTGTTTTATATAATTATAATAAATGTATTTTATAGTATATTTGTTTTATATACTTTAGTTTTACATGTATTTTTTGATTTGTTTTATATAGTTTAGACTTTAGAATTATAAAATAAATCTAGTTTATATTGTATATTATCATTATTATTGAAATTATAAAATAATTTAATGTTTTTTAAAATGGAAAAAGCCCGGTCAAACAAAGGTCCGAAAAAGCCCGGTCTTTTCAAAGCCGTCAAGCCGGCTCGGCCCGCTCGAGCCCGGTCAAAGCCCGGTCAAACAAAAGCCCGAAAAGCCCGGTCTTTTCAAAGCCCGGCCCGACCCGATTTTTACCCACCTTTATTGTATATTAGTGTTCATTTTTCAATAAATGAATCATGATTTACAATAGTGTTCATTTTTCAATAAAATGAATCATGGTTTTGCTTGGAGTTTTTTATGATTATACTTGCCATACATAGAAAGTGCATGAAACTCTCTTTAATTATGTTTAAGTGGGAAAAAAAAAACCACAAAAGCAGCAGCGTAATGGTAAAAGTCCTAGAAGATGTGGTGGAATATCTTATTAACCTAGTTTTAAGTCCAAACGCTAATATTATGTGGTCAGAGATAGTCACTAACGGTCATAACTTAATTACAAAATTGCCAAAAATGTATTCTAAGCAAAACCTAAATGAAATCATTTCGAAAAAAACAACAAAAATATGTCTCCACTCTTTTCCATTTACTTTTTTTTTTGCTACAGTTAAGAGAGAATACGATGATGACAAAAGTAGCGATAAAGTCATTGTTGATCAAACATTACTTAGTTGGGTACGAGTTGTTGCACCATGAATTAATATCACAACAACTCACTAGTAAAGGTTCATATATTGACCTTTCGCCTCCCAAGAGGTCACAGGTTTAAATCTCACCTAACGTGAATAAGGTATGTAAGGTTTATTTGTATTTGTTTTTAAATTATTATCTTGTGATTGACCTTATCTAGCTAAAAACATATAAAAATAGTATGATAATCAACTAAGAAACATTAAATATTAAATAATTATGTTAATAATCATAGGAATAATGTATAAAAGCACCTTATCGCTTCTAATTCGCTAATATATTAGGCTTTTTCACTTAGAGGCTGTTTACATGCCACTGACCCAAACTGACTCGGTCAGCAGTCAGCGTGTTTACCTAATCTCTGATCTGACCGAGAATGACTGAGATGCTGACCGAGATCTGCTGAGCCAGCACTAAAATCTTGCTGACCCGAGTCAGATTTTGATTTTCCGTCGTATACCCCTTCAGTTTCTGTCGTTTACGTTTCAATGCCGCCGGTGATGTTAAAGCCGGCGTCTCCATCGCCGTAAGGATCTTGTTTCCGACTTACCGGCAGACACGGTAATGTTTCAGATTGGTTTATAGGGGCGTTGTTTGCGGTGGTGGTGGAAGAAATGTAGATGGTGGTGGGATGGTGATGGCGTTCGGCGCTGGTGGCGGCGTTCGATGCTGGTGGGGTGTGATGGCGGTGTTCGGTGCTGGTGATGGTGTGGCGGTGGCGTTCGGCAGTGATGGTGGCGGTGGAGGGAGGTGGTGGCGATAGTCTTGAAGGAAGGTCGTGAGAAAGGGAGGCGTTGGGGAGAAAGAAAACTGAAAGAGGAGGCGGAAGGAGTTTTTAGGGTTTCAATGTATTTTTAAATAAAATGTCTTCTTCTATTAAGAAAATAATATTAAAACTTAGGGTAAAACATGATTTAATCCCTAAACTTTGTACTTAAAAATGGTTTAACCCCTAAACTTTTTTAGTGAATGTTTTAATCCCTAAACTTGTTATAATGAATGTTTTAATCCCTAAACTTGTTATAATTAATTGTTTTAGCCATTTGATCTGCTATAGCAGGTTACCACACTTTTAAAAATCATTTTAATCCCTACACTTATTGATAAAATATGATTTAACCCTTAAACTTTTTACTTAAAATAGTTTAACTCCTATACTTTTTACTTATAGTATTTGATTAAATACCTAAAATTGTTGAACCTAATTATTTTTATCCCTAACATAATTTAATACATCATTCTGCTGGCTAAACCCGTTACCATCCATTTACGATTGGAAAAACCTTGCATCCATTCGTCTCTAGTCCAGTATAGTTTGCAACTCGGTCAAATCGATCATTTTCACCAATAATCTCTTGGTAAACTCGCTGGTACATTTCATTTGATTTCATTTCTGTCATTTATGTGCTTGATTTGGTCTGCATTTGATATTCGCCGTGAAATCTACGCATTAAGTTTTAGGTAAATTTGCATCATGATGAACACAGAATCACGAAACATCTTATGATTAATTTTTGTTAAATTTTGGTTAATTTGATTCATTAGTCTATTGTTGTTTCATACCCTAAATTTTTTTGATTACATCTGATCAAGGGATATGAAAATCTAGAAATGCAAGTTAGAGATATTCAAGATCATGTGTTTTTGAAGTACTTCAAACAAGTGTTAAACATTCATTAGAGATAAAAAATAATTAGGTTAAAAAGTTTAGATATTTAACCAAATACTATAAAAAGTTTAAGGATTATAACATTCATTAAAAGTTTAGGAGTTAAACCATTTTAAATAAAAAGTTTAAGGCTTAAATCATATATTGTCAATAAGTTTAAGGATTAAAGTTGTTTTTAAAAGTATGGTAACCTGCTATAGCAGGTCAAGTGGCTAAAACAATTAAGAGTAAAGTTCAATTTTCGTCCATCAACTATCTGAATTTTAACATTTTTCGTCCTTAAACTACGGAAACTCGCAATCGACCTTGAAGTATGCACTTTCGTTTCAATTTTGGTCCCTCTCACTAACACCCGTTAAGTTTTTCTGTTAAGTCCAAAAAATGAAGGGTAATATAGTCATTTAACCTGTTTTCTTTATTTGTATGGTTTTATAAAAAAACCATTAAATGATGGACTAGTTATGTAATTTATTAAAACATATATATATATATATCTTATATATTATATATATATATAGAAAGTAAGCAACAAATCTACGACGTTTGATTGTACGACGCCGGCAACGGTGTACGACGCCGGCGACAACTGCACGACGCGGTCACCATCATCACCACCGAAAACCCAATATATACAATATATATGTATAGACGTCAGTAAAATCAAATGGGTCGACATCGTTTGCGACGAAGGCATCGTCATCGGGCATCGTCACCGCCCTCCGTCTCCAATCGAGGTGTGGTTCCTTTAGAATGTCATCGATCCGATTCCGGCGACATTCCGTCCGGCTTATTGCGATTGGAAGTGTCGGTATTCGAGGAAAATCCCAGGCTTTGCGAACAGAAATCGGGAAGTGCAGATCGAAAGTAAGGAGTGGTGTGTGTGTGTGTGTGTGTGTGTGTGTCTGGTGTGTGTCGACGGTGGTGACCTCCGATTGGCAAATCAAAAACATTTCAAGGGTTGCTGATTGTTGGCGAAAATTAGGGAAGAAATCATTGTCGAAGGGGATGCCGGAAATTGAGCGAGTGGTGTGGATGGACCACCATCGATTCACCATCGTCCCTCCGCCGTCTCTCCCCCGCCACCCATCGTTCATTTCACGGAACTTACCCATTCAATATCCCTCTCGTTGCCGGAAAACTCAACCTCCGACCACCTCCTCCCCGCCCTCTTACTCCCTTTTATCTTCAACCCACCAAGTGAAATTTTCAACCCATAAAGATGTGATTTGTGTGTACTGTGTTTGTGCGTCTTTGTGTGTCGTGGGTGTGTGTTTTATGTGTGCTGTGTGTATAATATATATATATATAGTGTGTAGGTGATGACTTCAAACTCTTTTTGCTTAACCCAACTTCCAGTGACCGGATTTTCAGCGGCGGCGGTGGTGGTGGATCTGGCGGAGACGGCGGCGGCGGAGCGGCGGTTTGATTCCGGCGGTTTGTATTTTATATATATGTGATTTGTGTGTAATGTGTTTGTTTCTTACTTTCTATATATATATATATATATAAAGATATACATACATACATACATACATATATATATATATATTAGTAAATTACATAACTAGTCCATGATTTAATGGTTTTTGTTTATAAAACCATACAAATAAAGAAAACAGGTTAAATGACTATATTACCCTTCATTTTTTGGACTTAACAGAAAAACTTAACAGGTGTTAGTGAGAGGGACCAAAATTGAAACGAAAGTGCATACTTCAAGGTCGATTGCGAGTTTCCTTAGTTTAGGGACGAAAAATGTTAAAATCCAGATAGTTCAGGGACGAAAATTGAACTTTACTCAACAATTAATTATAACAAGTTTTGGGATTAAAAACATTCATTATAACAAGTTTAGGGATTAAAACACTCATTAAAAAAGTTTAGGGGTTAAACCATTTTTAAGCACAAAGTTTAGGGGTTAAATCATATTTTACCCTAAAACTTAAAAGCAGTTGATATTTTGAGATACCCTTTGTTTTTGTTTTTTTATCATATACGATTAATACTACCAACAATTACTTGTTATTTAAAATATTTTTTCTAACATTAAATAATTAATATTATAAATAATTACATTTATTTAGAACAACTTTTTTGAACTTTTTAACCAATTGATGTTAGAAATAATTACATTTTATTTAACAATAAATTATTATAAGGTTATAATAGTCATTTTATTGTCGGTAAGCACTTACTAAAACACAATTGGTAAATGCTCTTATCCATAAAACACTTATCCAAGTCAGCACTTGCCAGGGTCAGCGCTCTTATCCGGGTCAAAACTTATCCGGTTAGAGCAAGTAAACGGCCCCTTATTTAAGATATTTCTTATGTGCTTCAGCATCTATATCTCACTTATCTTAACATATATAGGGAAGGGTTCAAACGAGAACCTTTGTTATTTGCGAAAACGCGAGAACACTTCTCAACCTTGCTATACTATATACTCACTTAATTCTTTAATTTCCCAATTTTTAAAAACCTTCATATTTGCACAGTAGCACCTTGCGAGCCGGTCTTAAATTTACACAGCGAAGTAGCACAGGAAAACCTTCATATGAAGGTTTAATTTGAAGGTTCTTTGAGGCGGTCTTCATATTTCTTAAATTTTCATATTTACAGTAGCACAGTAGCACAGAGAACTTATTTAACCTTCAATTTTTTTATATATATCAGCAAAGCTGTTAATGAATTGGTTTTGGAAAAACTATCAAACACAACCCATATTCAACTAAACAATGTGAATCATAGTGTTATCACATGATTATCACATGTGATAATTGTTTATCACATGTGATATCACATCGTTATCACATGTGATAATCGCTTATCATCATCTTAACGTATCGTTATTACGTTGAATATTCGATAGAAAAAAATGGATCATTAACATAAATTAAAATAACCTAAAATTAAGAAAAATATGGGTTAAATAAGTTTGAGGTTGAGAAGTGTTCTCGCGTTTTCGCAAATAGGAAGGGTTCTCGTTTGAACCTCCACCAACATATATATATATATATATATATAGGTGAAAGTTCAAATACAAACCACCTTTTCATTGTGAACGTGAGGACAACCCAGAGCGCGACACGTGGCAACAAATTTTATAAGACGCGCGACTTTTCCCGCGACCTAGTGTTATTCAGTCTGAATAATAGTGTTATTCAGACTGAATAACACTAAGTCGAGGGCTTTTTGGTTACAAGTCGCGCGTGTCACTCTGAATTTCGGCGACTTAGTGTTATTCATACTGAATAACGCTATATTCAGTCTGAATATAGCGTTATTCAGTATGAATAACACTAAGTCGCCGAAATTCAGAGTGACACGTGGCGCGCTCTCGTTTGTCCTCACGTTCACAATGAAAAAGTGGTTTGCAATTGAACCCACCCCTATATATATATATATATATATATACTTTTTCTCTTCTTATAATTTAATTTTGTTTCTCGTCGTGATAATTAAAAATTGGTTGTAATAAAGATCCATAAAAGCAAAACCCTTTTAAAAGTCCATATATGTCATATGTAACCAAAAAAATTAATATCATCGTACTACCGTAATAAATGAGAGTTGCCACAATATTTGTTTAGCAGTAGATGGCAATAAAAAACAATTTTAATACCAATATATTGTCACTACATCAACATCACCACCACCCTGTTTATAGAAATGAGATATTTCCAACCCAATCATTAAAAGTATTAAAATTCATCCCAACCTAAGAGTCTAAGACTATAAAAAGAACGTTAAAAACATATTTAATGCTATATATATAAAATATTTGTTTTTAAATTATTAATATATATATATATATATGTATATATATGAGAAAGTTAGTTATGTAACACCCCAACATCCCAAACACATATAATAACAATAACAGTAACAATCCCAGTGATCTAAAGCAGCGGAAATGATATAAAGTACTTAATCAAAAGAAAACGTGTCTAAATGTGCACGTGGAACAACCCTCTACTGCTGAGATAGAAATTTTAGGTATCTAGAGTGCGTAAAAATAAACTGGGGCCGACTCTAACTAGACGTCAGACCTTATCCTTGCCCTTCTCTCTCCCTCGGGCTACTCCTGTAACAGATAAGAAAGAAAAAATTTGGAAAGCGAGGGTTAGACCATAAGGTCTAGTGAATTCCCCAAAAAACAATATATAAAACAATTCCGACCCGCTGGCCATAAATCAAGTTAAAACCCACTGAATGTATGCGGACAAAGAAATGAATACAGTCCAGGCTCAGTCCAGGTCACCTGACAATAACTCCCAAGGGACGTAGTCCCGAGGTACCCCCAAGTGGCGGATCAGACCAAATGGTAAACTCCCAAGGAACGCGAGGTTCCAAGGTACCCAGTGTCCATAGTGCATCACATCAGTCAAATCATCAAATAATTACCATTTTAAGCATGCTTTAAATGTAATATCATTTCATGTTATTTATCAATCAATCAGCAATGCTCCACATTTCAAAACAGTTTGCAAATTCGAATAACTGTAAAATGGTCCATTCATTTTAGATAAGGGAACTCACCTGAGCAATTCTCACTGTCCTGCCGTGGACCTCGGCTAATGTGCCTGTACAAGTTCTAAGGCATTAATAACCGCGTTTACACACTCCTCTAACTAAGACATCCCTAGGCAGACTTAGCACGGGGCAGCGCCCCTTGAAAATTTTTATTTCTATGAAGATAAATCACTATGGAAAAATCCTCTCCGAAAAATAACCCTAATGACGAAACCTTCCAAAACCCGACTAGGGGAATACTTTTCCGACTCGAGAAAAGGCATTACCCGATTCGGACAACCAACCCCAAAACCCGATTCGGAATATCTACTTTCCCGACTCAGGAGAACTATTCTGCGACTCGGAGAGTTTTGTGGTCAAAATGACGGCTTAACTAGCCCATTTCTCGATTCGAAAAACATAGGTTTCCAATCCGGGAAAGGCATAACGAGACAAAATACCTAATACCAACCCGAAGATTTCCCGATTCAGAAAACACTTTCCCGACTCGGGAAACTATAAATCCCGATACGAAAAACGGACCCAGATCCGGAAATGGCCTAAAATCGATCAAAGATCGATTTTAACTCGATCCAAATACACCCAAACTCATCCCAAAGGGATCCTACATCAAACATTAGTAAATCCTACACTTTTGGACATCGAAACTTACCTCGGTGACGATTTCCCGACCTTGCAAATTGATGAAACAGCTCTTTGTTGCTCTCCAAAACACACACTAAGCACACACTTCAGATTTTTCCCAAAATGGCAAAGATTAGGGTTTCTATACCATTTATAGTATAGGCCATGGGCTAAGCCCATACCTAAAATAGTTAAACCAATCCAATTAAGTTGAGTTCTAAAAATAGACACAAATGGCCCCTCTCCTGAATATTTCTCTCAAAATGGTCATTTCACCCCAAACTTTACTTATTTAACAAAATTGGAAATTCCGGTTATTACAATTTATATGGCCATTCAATATGTGGGTGCCAAATCAATCAAATCAAGAACACTTAGATTTTATATGATGTATATGCTAAGTACCAAGATCAAGATAGATTGCATTCATTCAATGATTAGAGAAGCAAAAGTGGGAGAGGAAAGTACAAATGAAGTAAACTACTCCTATTTATACTAACTCTATGGACTAGGCTTTTTAGAAATAAATGGGCCTAAACACTTGGGCCTTAAACACAAATTACATTGAAAGCTACTAAGTTTAAACAAATTACAAAATTGACACAACTAACTAGATTTTCTAACAATTTCCCCCTTTGTGTCAATTTCTCCGCTTCTGATGACTTGATGATTTCTTCTTCGATCCTTCAGTCTCTTTGTGATTCTTTGATGATCCGTCTCTTCTTCGTGATGGTGGTGGTGGGGGTCTCTCCTCAACTCTTTTGACTGGTCCCTCTATCTTCCGAAGACCACAATACGATTCGAAGCGTCGTAGAATGATGCGATGTTCTAGCCGATGCTCGATGATCTGGAAAACCTCGTCGATCAGAATAGAAGGATTTATCCAGTGCTTGGTCTTCAACACCTCAAGCTCAAGCCTCTTCTTCTCGGTAGCCAACCCTTTGTTGATGATGTGGAGCGTCCCGTCACTGTACTTGTGAACCTCATCGCATCGCATAAACTTCTTCTCTTCCTTCTGGTTCTGGTACAATACCCCAAGAGTTGGTTTCTCGAGGACTTGGTAAAGAGAATAGCGATCGATGTTTGGGAGGTCTTGGTTTGGCGGGGAGAGGTTGATCGTGCTCTGATGACTCTCTAACCCGATCTGAAAGTCATGAACCTCTGAGTTCTTCCGGTTCCTCTCGATAAAGTGCTTAACAGCTTCCAGTCCCTTGAATGTATCCTGAGGTCGGGTGGTAAGCGTCTTCAAGTCAGTGTATAATGTTTCTATGTCATCAAGATGCACATTGTCGAAATCAGCTTCGGAGAACGTGAACTCCCCGTTTCTCTTTCGGATGACAGAAAAGACTGAGAACCATAAGCTCTAGAAGCATACGGATGAAACATCACTGACTCGGATGATTGGGTTATCATAGAAGAACACATTTTCTTTGGGTTTGGCTTGAGTATCCATCCAGTAGAGATACTTGGTCTGCTTTTAAGGCGGCAGATTGGTGATGTCGAAGTACTTCTCCAGAGGCACGTTCTCCACCTTGTCAGTGAAGATAGATCTATAAGTGTCCTCAAGGTAACTACCACGCCTTTTTTCTCTATCCCACTTGACTGATTTGAGCGGCTCCACATATTTTCTGCGATTCGAAAGTGCACCCTTCTCCCTGGGATAGATCACTTTGGGAGGTGATACCGAAGGCTGCCTCCATTGACCATGAATCGGTCGCTGAGGGCCATGTGTCACGGGGTTGTTCGGACCACGACGAGGAGCTTTGACTGGCGGAGAGGGAGTGCGAGAAGGTGAATCATCCTGAACTGGAGATGGAGGGTGAGACAGTACCCTTAGTTGAGGTCCTCTATATGTCGGAGACGGCGTCAGAGGAAGAGGAGACCGACGTGGTGAAGGCGTATCATACGAAGAATGTGGAGACATAGGTGGTGAAGAAGAGTCAGAACTATACATCTCCATACCCGGAAGAGACTGATGTGGAGGCGACTGAAGTGGTACCAGAAGAGGAGAGTCAGAACTGTAGCTCTCCATGCATGACTCATAATCATCAGAAGGAACATCATCTGAAGCGGGTACGCGGACAGGGTGAGAGATTTCCGGGTTGACACAAAAAACAATCTCTCGACCCTCCGCTGAATCTGCCGTCGGGTTCTGACCAGGCTGAGACTGAGATACATCGGCACCGGTCCCCATATGAGTACCAGAAGGAGCGGCGCCGGAAGATGTGCATGTTAGAACTAAGGAGCCAAGCCAAGCCTTCTTAGGGATTTCCCCCTCACGGCGATCGGGGTCATCGCGGTCGTCGTGTCTGCGCTTAGGTGGCTCGGCTGATGCACGGCAAGAAGTCTCAAGGGCTCGGATCTGAGTCTGCATGTCTGAAATGGAGCCCTTGATCTCAGCTAATTCCTCCGTCTTCAGGGCATCAAGCTTCCCTTCGAGCCTCTGGATAGATAAGACTACCTCTTGAGAAGAGGAGGTAGCCGGCTCGGGACGGTTCGCGGGAAGTGATGGATCAGAGAACCGCTTCAAGTATCCCAGAAGATTGACCTCATGGTCAGAAAGATCACTTCTGGATAGTAACGATGCCATAAGAAGATCTCGTAGCTCATCAGAAGAGGAAACGAGAGCGGTGGATCTCGGAGGTGGGGAAGGTGATCGGGGAGGTGGTGTTGGATCTCGCTCAGGCTCAGTCACCTTCCCTTTGCCCTTTAACCGGGCCTCAAGTGCCGCAAATTTCGCATCAAACTCCTCACGGACAGCCTTTAGGGCACTGTCCATCATATCCCTGACAACAAATGCCGGGTAAGTAACACCAGGCTCACATAGAGTACCCGTTTGCACAACCGCTGAATCAACGGTGTGGCCTACTTTCACGGTTGGCGTGATGTTGTTCCAGATTCAAGTTCTAATCAACATGCACACAAGTAGAGAATGATTTGAAAGCCATATGTCATTGATTCTTGGATGAATTGATTACACACACTAACACACCAAGAACACACACACTTAAGCACAATAACTTTCTCTTCACTCTCAATTACACGTTTGAAGCACATACACATGTCATACTTTGTAAATGACATCACATGAGTATTTATACCCAAACATCTAAACCCTCACACATTACAAGAATTACACAAACTACCCTAAGAATTACAAACTATTACAAAGTAACTAATAAAGCAAGTAAACAAACAAAGCAAGCTTTGACTTTGTAATCCACTTTGACTTTGCCTTTATCTTCACTTTGAGCACCAACTTGTGATCTCGGATACAATCCAATTTTGCATCCAACAATCTCCCCCTTTGGATTCGAGATTACAAAAAAAAAAATTAGGCAAACGTCTTCAAGAAAGCATCAACACTTTGAACATCAACAATAAGCTTTCTTGTACAATAAGCTTCGGTAATAATCTTCAAGAATCATCCAAATCTTCATGAAGCTTTAACAAACTTTGAACACGAAGCTTTAACGAACGAGATATCTTCAAATAATCATCAAAATCTTCATGACGAAGCTTTAACGAACCGAGATATCTTCAAATAATCACCAAACTTCAAACATCTCTCGCAAACATCTCTTGTCATATTTTCGTAATCTTGTCATCTCCCCAATGTATCTTCACAAAGCATTTCTCGACTTTACATTTCTAAATCATCTCCCCCTTTTTGATGAAATATGAAATAATCATCAAAACTATAGAAATGTACGATCAGATAAATCATCTCGTAGTATACAAACATGTGAAAGAACCACCATCGATATCAAAAACCATCTCACATAACAATCTCCACCTTGTTACTCCAGAATTCCCCTTTTTCCTCCAAAAGAAATACCGTCAATTCCATAAAGTAATCCGAATCTTTTCAAATTCAGATTTAAGTGGGAAAATCCTGAAACAACACATGAATCAGTTGGAATGCCTGTGAGAAGCACAAAGCAACTCAGTACAACAAATGCACTATATAAAGAGCTTTAGTGATGATCACTCCCCAGGGCTTCCGTTCAATCATCGCAAATACTATAAGTATCACTATGAACGTTCCGACAAAGAAACAAATTCCTTGTGTGTATTTGTGATGAAAGAAAATAAGCATCCAGTGCTTTCATAAGGCTCAAAATGTGAAAATATTTCACGACTCGATGTGTAGAAATGAAGTTCGAAGGCAGGGCAGCTTCCTTCTGTTTCAATATCGATTTTCCAAATGAAAACCTGATAGATTATGTGCTGCGTCCCCGTGATGAATGAAACATTCCTTGTTAAGAAGGAAATGAGTAGCTAGTGGGGTAAAAATGAGAGTCGGCATTGGGCTTTGCCTTGTTTCAATATCGGTCACCAAAGAGCGTGAACCAATAGATTATGTAGTTGCCCGGCTTAGAAAAGGTTGGTGCAGAGTTTTATGTTTCTTTTAACTCTGTTCTCACACCCTCCAATTCTTTTAAGCATCCTCACTTCTAACCAATCTCTCGTATTACATTTTTCCGCTCAATCACTATGAGAATAACTCGACCACCTGAGTTATCTCCCCCACTCTTTGATGGAGACCCCTCACTCATTTCTCAAGGATAACTTCTTGGGTAGGATTGCCGGTTCTGGAAATCCATAGAAGTTCTGTTAAGCTCACACATCCCATGAAATAAGTTTCCTAAACATGAAAGTACAATGATTCAACGGGTGTATCAATGAGCCAAAATGAAGAATATAGGAGCATGCTTCAAACAAATATATATATGAACAATATAAGAGCATAAGAATTTCGTCAAACAAGTATATGAAATGAATAACATGAATGATGTAAACTTGTTTGAGAAAACTGATTCATCATATGATGTGAGATATATTTTTGAAAAACTGTGGTTTACAACAAAATGAATGATTATCTATACGAACGAGATATAGATATAGCAATGAAGAACGTATCCAATCAAATAAACGATGAAGTACAATGAGGAAATATCAAGCGAGCGTATTACCACCGAAAAGTATGGTCATATAGAGACGTGGTAATAACTAAGTCAAAAGAAGCTAAACCGATGTGTATGAATACTTGAAAAGTATAAGAAAAGATAATACGCAAGTATTAACTTTGGAAACACACTGTTAGAAAATATCCGTCAACTCATCATGATATGAAAACATTTAAAATCACAGTTCTAATTCGAAAAATCATTTGAGAATCGAGAAGTGAGTATGAACATTTAAAAAACAATTTTCATATCTGAAAGTTGTTCATCTTTCAAATATGTAAGCATTAAAACTTATTTAAACACTCCCCCTAAAAATAATACTCTATCAAGTGAAAACAAGGTATGAAAAATGTTTTTAACTATTCATTCCCCGAAAGAAAAAAATGATATCGCATTTAAGTACTCCCCTCAAATGGATAACCAAATATTTATTTCTCAAAGTAAGAAAAAATACCTTGAAAACCATTGAAGACCGGGTCTTGAACTGATGTATTCAAGAGCCATATGCACATTGAAGAACGGGTCCTAAACTGACGTATTTAGAAGCCACTTGATTGCAGAAACTCCCCCTTGAATAATGCATTAAAGATATGGGGACCTGCAAAAACAAAATCATACAGATTTTGGTATCCACTTGAAAGTGGATCATCTTTTGTTAAAAGAAGTTGGTTTATAATTTGGAATACTATAAGTACCATACCAACTTTCCGACGATTCTTTTCGAACAAAATTATTTGTTCCACAGTAAGAACAACATATTTTCTTTTGAGATAATCTGATCATATGATTTACAGAATAAATTGGATCAGATTTAACAAAAGATTTAGCTTTAAAACCATTGTTCTTTTGAACATTTTGTTTGGGAACAAATAACTTTGGTTTATCTACATTTGGTGTAGACCCTTTAACTCTCCAAACAAACTTGCCTTTCTTTGAATGATTCTTACCTGAACCATCAATCTGATGATCATAGAAAAGATTAGAAGTACGAATCTGATTACTTGGAGTAAAACTTTTTGTTTAAGAAACATCTGCATGAAGAGAACTTGGAGCAGTTTTGAATGAACACACAGAATCAGCATAATCAACATATGGTGATTGTACTATAACATAGGGACTCTTTAGTTCATTCAAATTAACTTTAAAAACAATATCTTCAAGATCTTTCACCATTGCAGATAAAAGATTCTTTTCTTCAACTGCTTCATCAAGTCTCTTTTTCAGATTAGAACTCATAATCTGTTCTTTCATGATATCAGAAGACAACTCAGATAAGCTTCTTATTTCTTTTATCTAAACCTCTTTTTCCAAATCATTTTTCTCAAAAGCTGGTTTCTTTAGTTCAACAATCAGTTGCTCAAAACCTTTTATCTCACTCTTTAAAAGATGTTCTATTCTTTTAAAAGCACTTCTTTCATCCGAAAGTTGCACTTCTAAATGAGCAATCTTTTTCCTAAACAGAACACTCTTTTCTTCAAAAGATTTTCTTTCTTTTTCAAAAACCTTTACTTTCTTCCTCAAACTCAAACTCAACACATCTATCTTTTTCAACACGAACATTCTTTTTCTTTAAACCTTTCTTCTTACTTTCAAAAACATTCTTCTTTTTCTCAAAATCTTTTCTTTCATTCACAATCTGTCTCTCTAAATCAGAAATCTTCTTCGAAAGTTTATCACTTTTCAACTCAAAAGATTTTCTCTCTTTCTCAAAAACCTTTCTTTCTTCTTCAAAAACCTTTCTTTCATCTTGTAACATCTTTTCAAACTTAACCAACTCACTATCCACGACATTATTCTTGTTGATACAAAGAATCGGTACAAGACTCAAGAGAATCAAAAACATTCATTCCATCATAAGAGTTGGAATTTATCATCATCATAACAACAATTAACATAACATGTTGATTCAGAAAACTCTTTGAAAATCTTGTTTTCTTTTTGCTCATCAAAAACTGATATCTTCAAAGAAAGTTCACCAATCTTAGCTTCAAAAGCTCGTCTTTCTTTCTCAAAGTTACTTTTCTCGATGATCACGATTTTCTAAAATCATTTACTTGGTTTGAAAGTTCTATCACTCTCGAATGAGAAGATATAAGTTTGTTTTCAACAACTTTCTTATCTTCATCTAATTCATGAACTTTCTTTTGCAAACATTCATTTTCTTTCCTCAAAGAAGTTACAAGTTTTAAGTTTTGAGCATTTCCAAAAGAATGTTTTAACAGTTCATCATGCTCATTTTGCAAAGCAATTTTTAAACTTGTAATCACACTTCTTTTGTTAGAAAGTAAAATTTCAAGATTAGTAACTTTAAGAAGAAGCTCGGCATTTTCAGCATTTGTAATGAATAAACTTTGCTGAAGCTCAGTTATCTGATTTGACAACTCTGAATTCTCTGATTCTTGCCCTTTTTCACTCTGTATTAACTTCTCTAAATCCACAATCTTCATTTCTAACAAAGATTTGTCAGAACTCAACTTTAGATTTTCCTGGTTTAGCTCAAAAACACGATGACTGTAGGTCATACAATCTTTCCACAACCTATGATTTACATCTGAATCTGTCATTTTGACCAAAATAGAACTTGAAAATGATCGATAATTCACTGAAACTGATAGATTTCTTCTGAACTTCAAGAGGTATGTAAATCTGAGGATCTGTAACTAATCTGAACACTTCTTTTGATCAAGGAAAAAGGTTAGCGACAAAAGTCAAAAAGTCAACTGAAAAGTCAACCGGTGAATAGTGAAATCCCGAGAAAAAATATTTTTCAAAAATTTGAAAGTTGATTTTGACCGCGAAATTGAAATCTTAGTCCAAAAATACAACCTCTCGAAAATCACCAAAATCTCGGAAAAACCGGCATTTTTCGGGAAAAAAATGACCTTAAAAATGACTGAACTTTTTCACCGTAGAATCAGATAAGAAGTCTAAAAAAAGTTTACGTGAAAAAACGCTCTTTTTTTTTTTTGCTTAAACTATTCCGATTCGGAAAACACTATATTCCGATTCGGATTTTTCAATTTTCCGAATCGGAAAAACAAAATTGAAAGAGTTCCGAGAAAAATTTCGAGTTGGTATTTGGGCAAATTCCGAATCGGAAAATGATGTTTTCCGAATCGGAGTTTGATTAATACCAAGTCGAAAAACGAGTAAGATCAGATCTAAACAACAATTCGAGTCCAAAAAAATTTTCCGATTCGGAAAACTTCAAAATTCCGATTCGGAAAATTTGTATTTTTCCGATTCGGAATTTATGAATATTTCGATTCATAAAATATGAACAATAATTTGGAAAACCGAGGAAAAACCGAGCAGAAGGTAAAAAAAAACTCAAAAATTACTGCTCAAATTATCAAATTTTGACTCAAAATCACTCACAAACACAGTAAAAACATCATTTTAACCATACACAATCACATTTACATGCAAACAATGATCAAAAGAAGAAAATCAAACCTCAAAACCTCATTTTCGAAAAACCATAAACAAGTCAAGAAATCATACCAAATTCAAGTAAATTTCCAGCTCTGATACCACTTGTTGTTCCAGATTCAAGTTCTAATCAACATGCACACAAGTAGAGAATGA
This sequence comes from Centaurea solstitialis, assembly GCA_030169165.1. Lineage (NCBI taxonomy): Eukaryota > Viridiplantae > Streptophyta > Magnoliopsida > Asterales > Asteraceae > Centaurea > Centaurea solstitialis. The sequence goes on from CM058043.1 coordinate 87,158,926, forward strand.
TCTGAAAGCCATATGTCATTGATTCTTGGATGAATTGATTACACACACTAACACACCAAGAACACACACACTTAAGCACAATAACTTTCTCTTCACTCTCAATTACACGTTTGAAGCACATACACATGTCATACTTTGTAAATGACATCACATGAGTATTTATACCCAAACATCTAAACCCTCACACATTACAAGAATTACACAAACTACCCTAAGAATTACAAACTATTACAAAGTAACTAATAAAGTAAGTAAACAAAAAAAGCAAGCTTTGACTTTGTAATCCACTTTGACTTTGCCTTTATCTTCACTTTGAGCACCAACTTGTGATCTCGGATACAATCCGATTTTGCATCCAACACGTGATGATAGCCGTGGTAGGTCTTCCCTCCGGTCCTCGTGAAATGCCCTTCGTGGACACCACTCTCGGGGTTCCGGTCACGTCACTAAGAATCGCGACAGGTGGAGCTGAGACTGCGTCACACAGACTGGAAGTATGTGTACCTAAATGTGTATCGAGCACTAGACACTGGTGCACATGAAGTGAAGGTGGGGATCGGGGCAGGGATCCTCCTGTTTCAGTATCATTACCCTCCAAGTGAGGGCTTGATAGCCGTTGTGCTTTGTCCCCGTGGAATGAAACACCCACCTTTTGAGAGATGGATGAGTGGATAGGTGGGGCGTGCAATTGCACCTCTGGGTGGGAGGTGTCTTCTTCAATACCCGTACTCAACACATGTGTACGGGTAGCAGATGTGGCTGCCCAGCGTCTACCTAAGGATAGGCGAGGACCGGTTAAAACCTTTGGTCCAGACTCCCACTCATCATTTCTTTCACTTCCCTCGCTTAGCTCACTATCATAGCTATCTTCGACTGTTTTGTCTCCCTCAAACCTTATTTCAACCTCACCGGAGTATTCAGACTCAGAATAATAGTCCACCAAAGAAAAAGGTGTTCGGTTCGCTAGTACAGGTGGATAAAAGCGAGAAGAGCCTGCTCCGGTCTGATCATCGTCACCGCCTAAGTTACCCCCGTCATCTCCCCCCGACTCCTCATCCTCACGCCCTTGGTCATCACCCCAGATGAATGACCACTCTCATAACCCTCACTTTCTTGTCTAAGGGATTCCTCCGGGGTGCCAGCCTCGGGCTCTGGAGGTTCTGGTAGAGGAAGCGAGTCTAAGTATGCTCTCAGAATCGGTGAACGATGATCAAGTGCATCAAGTAATTCTTGGGGAATCTTCATAGGAACAATCTGTTGATGATCAGTGTTATCAACCAATTTCGACATAGGCCATGTAGGAAATAATGGAAGCCCCATCCGTGGAACACTACAGTTCTTGTCTAAGATATGGGAGATGATAAGTGCCAAGAATCGTGGATACGGAACGAAATTTCTGGCCTTGGTTCATGTCTTGTCTTTGATCACGGATGAAAACTCCTCCCAAAGAAAATACTGATAGTCGGTGTCGGGGTTGTTGATGGCACAACCAAGAAAGACTTGCTTTAACTCTTTGCCGCATTGATCTGTTCCTCTGGTGCGAGAGGAAAGACACTTGTTGAGGATGGCAAATAGAGTGGACCAGGCACCGGTGTAATAACCAAGATCCTAGATGGAGTTAAATAAGTTAAGTTACTGTTAATTGACCTTTTGTGAGAATATGATGATTTTAGGGGTTAATTATGTAACTATTGAAAAGTTTAATGGTATGGGCTTTTACCATTTTAGGTATGGGCTTGGCCCAAAACCCTAGGTATTTAAACCCTAAACCCTAATCTTTGCCATTTTTGGGAAAGATTAGTGTGTGTGTTTAGTGTGTGTTGGAAGATCTAGCTTGGAGCCATTTTTATCATCTTCAAGGTCGGGAAATCATCACTGAGGTAAGATCTCGATGTTATTTTGCGTACGGTTTATCTAAATTGATGCGGGATTAGCTTAGTGACCTTCTAGAATTAATTTGGATCCAATTGGATTAGTCTTCTTCGAGATTTGGGCATTTTTATGAATCTGCTCGGTTTTCCGATTCGGATTTTGAGTTTTCCGAATCGGGAAACATGTTTTCCGAATCGGAATTCATGTTTCCCGAATTGGGACTCATGTTTTCCGAATCGGTTTCTTTGAAGCTTGTTTAATTGTTTCGAATGCCTTTCCCGAACTGGAAACTATGTTTTCCGAATCGGGAATTGGGCTGGCCTAGTCGTTATGCTGACCTCGTTCCTTGCGAATCGGGAATTCGGATTTGAGTGTTTTCCGAATCGGAAATGGGTGTTTTCCGATTCGGAAAAGGAGGTTTTCCGATTCGGATTTTTGTAAGTCGGAAAATATGTTTTCGAGTCGGATTTTTTTTGAGGAGTTTCATTTGTAGGGTTAGTTTTCGGAGAAGTTTTTCCATAGTGATTTAACCCTATAGAAATAAAATTTTTTCGAGGGGCGCTGCCCTCAGACCCCGCAAGGGCGGCTCCCCTTGACCCCGTCCGCTAACCGGGTAGCGGAACCCCCGTGCTAAGTCTGCCTAGGGATGTCATAGTAGTGGGTTTTGTTGAGCGCAATTATTAATGCCTTAGATATTTACAGGCACGTTAGACGAGGTCCGTGGGAGGACAGTGAGATCTACTCAGGTGAGTTCCCTTGCCTGAAAATGAATGGATAGTTTTCACTGCTTTCATAAATATATATCCATTCGATTTGCGAACTGTTTTGCTATTGATGATGAACTGTTTTGTGGAAATATGGATAATTGATGAATTACGTTTAATGCATGCTTAAATGTAAATGTTGAAATGTTTCGGATTGAAATGTGTTGCAAGTATGGACATTGGGTACCTTGGAACTGTATGTTCCTTGGGAGTGTTTACCATTTGGTCTGGTCCACCATTTGGGGGTACCTTGGGATAGCGTCCCTTGGGAGTGATGTGATTGTGGCCTCGGTGCCTTGTGGAAGTTCTTTGTCCGTAACACATTTGCATTGCCATTACTATCAAATTGTGATTTTACGGCCAGCGGGCCGGAACTGTTGATTAACTGTTTTGAGGGAATTCACTAGACCTTTCGGTCTAACCCTCGTTTTCAAATTCTAAAACCTTTTCAGGGAAAGATCGTGTTGCGAGAGGGAAGGAGAAGGTAGGCGTCTAGCGTAGCTCTACCAGTAGAAGTTAGTACTTTATCCTAAATTTAGAATCTCAGCTGTGGAGGGTTGTTCCGCATGCACTCTTAAACCATTTACTTTTGTGTTGAGAATTCTAAGACTTATGCGTATTAGATCACTGGGAATTATTATTAATATTAATATTGCGTAATCATTTGCTATATTTTTTGGGTATCGGGGTGTTACAACCGGCGATATATTTGCGTTTGAATGCGCCAAGAGTAGGAAGTTCTTTCGTATATCCGAGAGCATAGATGGTCTGGAACATTTCTTCGTCAGACAAGTGAGATGTCTCAGGGGTTTTAACAGGTACTTGGAGGATGCGACAGAATCGGTCTCGGGTGAGTTTGTACTTAAAGTCTTCGACCTTGCATCTGAAGTGCTCAGGTTGGGAAGAGGTACGCGGAAGAAATTGCATGGAGTCATAGAATTGTTGTATGTAGACTTCCGGAATATCGACACGATGGGTGAGAAGTGGGGTAAGTGGATGGTTTCGAAGGATTTCTATTATGATTAGGTGTGAGGTTTGGAAGTGATCAAGGTCAAGGTAATGGTTATTTTGGTTGGAGGGAAGGTATTTGGCATAAGGAAAGAGGCTATCAGAGATTTTCTGCAGTTGAGGTGAAAGGGTATCGTAGGTAATGGGTTGGGGTTGAGAGACACGAGACTGTCGGTGAGCTGAAGAGCTCGGATTCACCATTGTACCTGAAAAATAAGATGTTAGTGCTGAGGTAAAGGCATAAATGAAATATAAGACGCACATCATTGAGATGTGTGAATTTTTCTCAAGTCTGGTGGATGCACAATTCAAAAGATCTTACCAACCCGAGACATGAGGGTGAACACTTAGGCTATTCTGAATGTGGTGGTATCATGACATGGTGAATCAAGTAACCAATTATAACAATTAAGACCAATGGAACATGCATAATAGATAATCAAGCAAGGGTGAGACATGATGAATCAAGTAATCCAAGCATACATGAATAATATATCAATAACAATCAGGCATGCATACAAGACTTTCTTGAGACCAGAACCCGAAGCAGTCTCACAACAAAATTCAGAAATAAGCAATTTGATTTCTCACTTAACCAAGAAAAAAAATTCTAATAATAAAAAAAACAACCAAAAAAAAATAAGGACACAAACAAAAGAAAAAAAATGACTAAGTAAAAAAAAATCACACAAAAAAAATCTTATAAAAAATAAAAGAAAAAAATATTTTATGTATTATAAAAGAAAAAGAAAAAAAATAAAAAACGGGTCAGAGAAATAGGCTCGGTCAGCGCAAAACAAGTGGGTCAGACGCGGTCAGATGGCGGTCAGCGACCGGTCAGCGAGCAGAAGCCAGGTCAGAGCTCGGTCAGAGGCTCGGTCAGCACCTCTGACCGAGTGCTGACTGAAGACATAACCGTTGGATGGCGCGTGAAGCGCGTCTTCGGCGCGTACGGGAGCGCATGGAAGCGCGTTTTGGCGCGTGGGGAGGCGTGTCAGCTCATGAAAAGGTGAGCAGCCGTGTGGGAGACCGTGTCCAGCTGGAAGACGCCTCTAGGATGCCGTGTTTAGTGTGGAAAGGCGTGTAATGGCAAAAAAACGAGTTTTTTTAAGGATTTCTTCTCTCTCATTTTTTTTTCAGATCTGAAATGTAAACACCATCACATAGCAACAAAAAAAAACGAGGTAGAAGAAGAAGAAGGAAGAAGAAGGAAGACGATGCACACAACCACGATTCCGGTCTCGCACATCCACACTACCTCCGGTCGCCGGCCAACGTCCGGTCCGGTCGCCGGTGGTGGTCCGGTTCGGGGTACACACCCAACCAAACAAAACGTTTTCCGGTCAAGGAGAGAGCTATGGTTTGTTTCTATGTCTCCGGTCACACAAAAACCCGCCGGTCCACACACTTCCGGTTCCGGTCTACAAGAATCAGGCACACACACATACGCGAAATCCGGTTCTAGCTATGGTTTGTTTCTATGTCTCCGGTCACACAAAAACCCGCCGGTCCACACACTTCCGGTCTACAAGAATCAGGCACACACACATACGCGAAATCCGGTTCCGGCGACGTCCGGTTCCGGCGACATCTCCTCATCTCACCCTTTTTTTTTATTTTTTTTATTTAAGATTCGGTCAAGGCAATTTTCGGTCCGGTTCCGGCGACATCCGGTTCCGGCGACGTCCGGTTCCGGTGAGGTCTCCGGTCCGGTTCCGGGAAGAAAAAGACTTGGGTGGAATTTCGGTTTGACCTCCGGTCCGGTTCCGGTGACATCCGGTTCCGGCGAGGTCCGGTCGCCGGAAAAAACATCCGGTCCGGGACGAAAGACTTTGGATTTTATCAAGACTTTGGAGGGACAAAATAAAAGATCCGGTTCCGGCGATATCTCCGGTCCGGTTCCGGCGAGGTCCGGTTCCGGCGAGATCCGGTCGCCGGAGATTTCTCCGGTCAGGACTTGTGTTCTTGGTCAAGAGTTGAAGATGGATGATCAAACATGGACTAAAAACAAAGAAAATAAAATGATAATAATAAAAAAAAACACAAATAAAAGAAAAATAAAAAGGAGTAAAAGAAATTAATGAGAGGTAAAAAAAAATAAGTGGTAAAAATAGTGATCTTGGGTTAAAATCATATCAGGTCTCACAAACACCATAACCACATAGATACATAAATTTTTTTGGATCAAAAAGGTGGTTTGCTTAAAAATTCTTGAAGAACATTATGAATCCTTCAAGAACACCAACAATGGTGGACACTCACAAAATCACAATGTTTTACCAAATCACACAAAATATATATGAACAGAAAGCTCTTGATGCGATTTCCAACTTTAATGAATGCATTTTGCACAAACAACCAACCCAAATCTCTCAAAATCCAAAAATTATGAGATTGGGGTTTTAATAAACCCTTGAAAATTTTCCAAAAGGGTTTTCAAAATCTAGCTTAGATGTGAATGAGATATGCAATAAGAGGATTAAACTAGATGGAAAATGATGGATTTACCTTGAAAATCAAATGAAAAAAAATGAAACCTTTAAGTTTTGATTGATTTGAAGGTAAAAAGAAAATGGAGAAAAGTTTGGAGAAGATGAAGTTGGAAGAAGATGAATGAGAGAAAAAGACAAAAAAAAACTTGTGTAAAAAGAAATCAGTTTTTTTTAATTTTTTTTCAATTAATTTTTTTTTAATTGAAGATCACTAAGATAAGAGAAATTTTTTTTAAATGATATACATATAACATAGAATAGAAAAACTTACCTGGGGTGCTTACCTGTTCCCCTTCTGATCAGGCGGAGGCAGACAACGTTCCCCCTTGGAACAGGCATGGGGAGGGAACGTTCCCCCTTGACTGATGCACACTCAAAAACTTAGTAATACTCACAAGACCATGAAAAGCAGATACAGAAGAAATTGAAAGAAACAACACCTAAACTATCAAGAACTTAGTCCAAGACAACGATAACCCAATGGTCAAGAACGGACGCCTGACCACTGAGTCATGGTTCTGAGAGACTGAGTAGTTGAGAGATGATCACTCTTGAGGATCAAACATGCCAAGCTTGGAGATTAGGAAATTAAACCGTTTCTCATCCAAAGGCTTGGTGAAAAGATCTGCAAGTTGATACTCGGTGTTGACAAAGTAAAGTTCAATTGTACCTCTCTCCACATGGTCCTTGATGAAGTGATACCTGATGTCGATATGCTTAGTGCGAGTGTGTTGGACTGGATTGCATGTAATGGCTATGGCGCTTTTGGAGTCGCAGTAGATGGGTATGTGATTGAAATTGTAGCCATAATCTCGGAGCTGGGTCCGCATCCACAACACTTGGGAGCAACAGCTGGCAGCAGCGACATACTCCGCCTCAGCCGTAGATGTAGAAACACAATGTTGTTTCTATGAACCCCAGCTGACTAGCTTATCACCCAGGAACTGGACATGACCTGAAGTACTTTTCCGGTCCAGTTGACAACCTCCATGGTCCGCATCCGAACGAGCTCAAATCCCGACTCCTTTGGGTACCACAACCCACGGTTGGGTGTGCCTTTCAGGTACCGAAGGATGCGTTTGACTGCCATCATGTGTGATTCCTTTGGGTTTGCCTGAAAACGAGCACAGAAACAAGTAGCGAACATAATATCCGGCCTACTAGCAGTCAGATATAACAAAGAACCAATGATGGCTCTATAAGTCTTTTGATCAACAGGCTTCCCTTTAGGGTCAGCACCGATCAAAGTACCCGAGGCCATAGGAGTTTTAGCAACCGAAGAAGTGTCCATGTGAAAACGTTTTAATAGATCACTGATGTATTTCGATTGATTAATTAAAATTCCATCAGGTTTTTGTAGAACTTGAAGTCCCAAAAAGAAGGACAACTCCCGGAGCATACTCATCTCAAACCTGGTGGTCATGAGATCACTGAACCAAGTGCACATATCTGAGTTAGTAGAACCAAATATGATATCATCGACATAAATTTGAACTAACAAGATATCATCACCTTCGGTCTTGATGAAAAGAGTAGGATCGATTTTACCTTTGAAGAAACCATTATCTAGTAGCGCATTGGAGAGATGATCATACCAGGCACGGGGAGCTTGTTTCAACCCGTAAAGAGCCTTGTCTAGGATGTAGACATGATTAGGCTTGGTACGATCAACAAAGCCTTCAGGTTAAGATACATAAACTTCTTCTTTCAGTTCGCCGTTGAGAAAGGCGGTTTTCACGTCCATCTGGTAGACAGTGAAGTTCTTGTGAGCGGCATAGGCTAAGAAGATCCGAATGGCTTCAATTCTGGCCACTGGTGTGAATGTCTCATCATAATCAATTCCCGCTTGTTGCTTGAATCCCTTGGCTACTAGACGAGCTTTGTTTCTGGTTACAATCCCATCTTCATCCTTCTTGTTCTTGAAGATCCACTTCAGATCGATGATGGTCTTGTTCTTTGGTCTCGGTACAAGTCTCCAGACACCCAGGCGTTCAAACTGGTTCAGCTCCTCTTGCATGGCGGTCACCCAGTCAGAGATATCAAGGGCTTCCGTCACGTTCGAGGGTTCATGTCTTGATAAGAAAGCTGCAAATAGGCACTCATTTTGAGTTGCAGACCTTGTCTTCACTGGCGCGGATTTGCTGCCAATCACTTGTTGGAGTGGATGAGCTCGCGTCCACTTGGTTGTATGGGGTAAGGTTGGAGGGGGTAAAGGTTCTATCCTCAGATCGATATAGAACTCAGGTTCACGTCTGGTCGTTGTTAGTGTGGTAACAGTAGGTGGCACTTGAGATTGTACCACAATGGGACCAGGAGCTGCTGGTGTGTCTGAAGAGACAAGTGAGGGGCCAGCAGCTTGTGGAGCAGGTTGAGCGGTTGAACTGGGACCTGCCGCGAGTGGAGCAGGTTGAGCGGTTGAACTGGGACCTGCCGCGTGTGGAGCAGGTTGAGTGGTGCTTGTACTGGGACCTGCCACTTGTGGAGCAGGTTGACTAGTGGTACTGGGACCTGCCACTTGTGGAGCAGGTGAAGGAATGCCTTGATGTTGACTTGTAGTAGGCATTGTGGAGGAAGCACCACTCTGAGGACTTGGAACATTCACCACCGGGGCCTGCTGGAAGGTGTGGGATGGTTTGTTGTCCCAAATAACAATGAAATAAGAGAAGAAATGGATGGAAATCCTAAGATTGTGATTGAAATCAAATGAGCTTGAACAATAAGCAACAATGGTGGAAAGTTTGCCCAATTTGGTAATAATGAAATCAATACAAAAACCCTAACATCCTTTACCTTTTATAGGTAGAAGGAAGTTACATAAAGTGTCAACAAAGGCCCCCAAGGTTCCAAACCTCAAACAGGGGCACTAACAAAAGATAGTGTTTACAAAACAAGTAAATTAAACTAGAAAGCTGGTTTAAAGATAGTGAATTCTGACTCTTCACAACAAGAGGTCCTACAATCTCCCCCTTTGTGAAGAAGTCAGAATGGTGGTGGAAGCTCCAGAGTAGGCTCCCACTTGGACATCTGCAGGTATTCCTCCCACTCGCCGATTATCCGCGCTCTCATCTGCATCGCCGCCTCGACCCGTTTGTACATCAACCGTTCCTTGAGCTTCTTCTCTATCAGCCTCATACCCTCCAGTAGTTTTCCTTTCACGTCTATGATCTTCCTTCCCGGTAGCTCGTCGGCCAGAAGTCTGCTCTGCATCCCATTGTAGATGTAGAGAAGTGTCCCATCGCAGAACCTTGAGATCTCGCCAAATCGCATGAACCTGCGCTCCTTCTTCTTTCGGGTCACATAAAGAACTCCATGCTCAGGTATCCTGGTCGGCATGTATGGCAAGTACACATCTATACCAGGTACGAGCAGATTCGGTCGGAGCAGGTTGACCTTTGGCTGGCGGCTTTCTATCGCGAGTTGGTAGTCCGTCACACGCGCAAGAGTGATTGTGTGAAGAACATACTTCTTCAGAATCTCAGTGCCTTCGCGGTAGTGCTCGGGTCGGAGGATCGGGCCTTGGAGGTATTTGATGAGGGAGAGAAGATCTTCTAGGTGCACCCGATCCAAGTCAGCTTCAGTGAAGGTCCAGTCTTGTAACTGTCCCCTTGGGATGCCGGTCCCATACATACGAACATCGTACTCAAGGAATAACTGATGGCCATGTTTGTAAGGACGCATGGCAGTTACCTTGATGAAACGACGTCGGATTCTTTGACGTCCATGGGTGGCCCAGTTGCACATCCGTTGGTGAACGTAGGCTGTCCTTCTTCTCTTGTTCCTGATGTGCGAGATCCCGAAGTAGACCTTTCGAGACCAAGCATGCAGCTTTTCCTGTTGGTAGATGCGGGTGAACGTTTCTTCTAGGAAAGGGCGGAAGATGATGGAGTGGTTCCAGTTGAGCTGGATAACGGTTGGTGTAGATGAATCTGGATCGGTTGAGTGGATGGTCCGTGGAGCGTCTGGAGTTGGAAACTTGAGCGCTGAGAGGAGGTTGGCGTAGTCAGGATCCTTGACGATGTCGTCTCCCTTCTGATAGACCCTTAGGCTCTGTGCAAGCGACCGAAGTATTTTCCGGGCCTCTTCCGGAATCTGGAAATCAGAAGGATCCGTCGGTGCTGCATCGGGAGGAACGACCGGCAACTGAGCTGTATCGGTCATCTGGGGAAACTGAACTACTTCCCCTGCTGGAATCGGCTCATAGTGCCAGCTCCCCATGTCTGGAATGTCTTCTGTCTCAGAGTCGACATAGGGAGCCTCGGCGGCATCGGAGTCTGTAGGAGCACTCGAGGGGGCGGCTGAGGAACCTGGAGCTGTTGAACCGGAGCCGGAACCAGGTTGGAGGTCGGTGCGAAGCCTTTTTGAAGCTTGCACCTCCCCTCATGAGGACCTGGTGCGGAGTCATCAGCGTCATCATGCCTCCTCTTCGAAGGCTGAGCCTGGGACCGACACACGGCCTCCAGTTCTCGAATCCTTTGCTGGAGTAGCTCGATCTGGGCCTCTTGATCTCTGACCTGGGCAGACAGGCGGTCGTTCTGAGTGGTGTAGGAAGTGATCAGCATCAAGTGTTCCACCTCAGTGACGTAGCCTGGGATCGGAGGCAGTTCGCCCGAAGTCGGAGGGGCGAGCCGGAGAACGTCTTCGGTCTGATGAGGGATCGGAGTCTCGGATGATGGGGCTGCCTCAGAGTGTTTGCCCTTGATCTTCCATTTGAGCTCGTAGAGCTCCGCATCCCGGTCTTCTTGAAGCTTGCGTGACGCCTCAAGATCAGCCAAGCGTTTCCTTTCCGTCTCGGCCAAGGCTTTCTCAAGTGCCTCGACCCGTGCATCGCGAGCCCGCTTGGCTTCTTCCACCGCGAGTAACCTGCTTTGGACGACTTTTAGGATGTCGTCCGAATCCGTCGGACCTAAAAGTCCCGTTGGTGCAGGGGCGGTTTTAAGGATTCCGCCCGAATCCGTCAGGCCTAAAAGCCCCGGTGTTGCGTGAGCATCTTTTGAGACTTTGCTCGAGTCTGTCGGACCTTGTCCCGGAAGTACAACGCCCGGTGCCACTTGGGCTCCGGTTGACGAGAAGAGTCCTATTGAGGTGCTCTCTCGGCCCGATGTCACCGCTGGTATGATGTTGACGGTGTCGGGGCTTCCGGTGGATCCTCGAAGGGCGTCACTCGACGCGCCAACTCTCCCCGTTCCGGCCTCGCCACTTGGGCGGGCAGACGATGCATCCAAAAGTGTCCTATCCAAATGAATGACCCTAAAGGTCTCTGTGAGTGGTTCTAGGACGACTGGTGCACGGAAAGACGTCGAGAGGCGGGGCGGTTCCTCTCTCATTTCAACACCAACAGACTCCAAGTGAGTGGTTGGTGGAAGTTGAGCTAATTCCCCGTGTGAAGATGAAACGACCATCTCTTGAGAGATGGTCGAGTGGTCGGTTGGGGTGTGCAAATGCGCTAGTTGGCGGCTAGCGTCTTGACCAGACACCGTAGGGTGCCCGGTCTCAGTGTGGGTTGCCTCTGTGGTGGATGGACTCAAGGTATGAGGAACTTCCGATTCTAACCTGTGCGGCTCTACTTCTACGTCCGCCTCCTCTAATTGAGCCCAAGGCTCGCCTAACTGGACCTCAACGTCTTCGGTCTCTTTTTCTCTGCTCTCTCTCTCCTTTTCTTCCCTCTCTCTCTCTTCTTCTTCGCTGTCTTCTCGTCCCCAGCCGGTAGCAACCTCGGCCTCACCTTCTTCCTCCTGACCGACGGTTCGGTCATCAGACGCTAGATCCTCAATAAGAGTTGGATCACCGGAAATCCGGTCGTCGTTGAAGGAAGAAGTGGCTTCATCCAAATCTATCACTTGGGCCTTCCCGCCCTTCGGTGGTTCTGAAAGTTGGAACTCTGAGTCGGATCCGTAGTCCACTTGTTCTGAATCAGTTGCCTCGTCATCGGGCTCACGACGGTTCGAAGGAGTGTGCTCGGAGGACTCGTGACCGTCGGAGTCATCGCCAGATGGTTCGTCGGAGGGTTCGCCTCCCTGAGAAGCGACGGCCGCCGAGTGAGGTGGTGGAGGAGCGTGTACTTGTTCTTGTGGGGAAGCTTCCACGTCCTCCCCAATAGGTTGTTGCGGCGGTGTCGGCGATCTGCGCTCTTCCGATGACGAATGGATCGGGGACTGCTGAAGGACGCCCATGTATTGCTTCACCCGGAAATGGCTCGTGTACTCGCGTGTGAGGGTGTCATCATAAGTTTCCTCCACAACAGTAGGATTGCGGGCACGAGTGGCTCGGTTCTGGATCATCATCTGATATGCACCGGCTCGAGAAGTGTGCGAGAGTGGCAGACGTACCAACTATTCTACCTTCTCCTCCCCTAACGTCAACGCTCATCACTCCCGAGCCAGAAGCTCCCCCACTGGAGCTCTGGCCCGCTGTACCAGAGGCACGGCTTCTAGGTAGGACGGGTTGCACGTCTTGGGCAGGGCTCCTCGGCTCTGAGGAGTCCGTAGACGTGTCTTCTAAGCCTATGGAGATGCGGTACATCCTAACACTCATGGACCTACGGTCTGCCATGTTGAGTACGTTTGCAGGAATGTGCATTTCTACCTGACCAGGCCTCAGATTCTTCTTGTTGGCTCGGCCGATCTGCTGGCTTTCGAAGCGGAGATGGCTTGATCTGCGTCGGACAGCACGGTTCTGATTCATGTGATCTCGGATAATCAGACTGAAGAAGCGCATCCAAGGGATGGATGTGTGTTTCGTACGCGCTGGCCCAGCTCTGACGTCAGTGGTTATGTCTGCCCAAAGTTGTTGAGCAAAGTCGATCCGCCTCCCGTAGGCGACCGCATGGATGACGTGCCAGAACTGGGTGGATGCTTTGTCCACGCCGTGAGTCTTGGAAGAGATCGTGCGGTTGAGGATGTTGAAGAAAGAGTACCAGATCGGGGGCAGCATTCCCTGAGTGATCTGAGAGATTCCTTTCGGCCTGTTGTTTTCGGTGTAGTGGACCCCGAGAGCGAGCACTTCGCTGAAGAGCTCAGGTCCAGACACGAGAGGGTCAAACGGGGCCTCCGGAGTTGCAGCTGGCAGACGAAGGATTCTGCGAAGATCCTCCATAGTGAAGACCAGGTCAGTGTGGTCCACCCGGCCGATGATAGTTGGCACCCCGTCCCGGTTCTCGACACGTGAAGTGTTCCAGAACTGCTGTAGATAGATCATCGGGATGTCAGCAGTGGCTTGCATTGCGTATGCAAGGGGATGAGCTCGGAGTATCTCGAGGACCACATCGTCTTGGACCGTGAAGTTTTACAGGTCGACGAACTGATTGTTCTGGTGGATCTCGCGGATTTCAGTCGGGTTGATGAGAGCGAGATCAGCAGCATTGGCGACAGGTGAGGTAGGAGCAATTGGTTGTTGATCAGCCATTTCTGCAAGACATTAAGTGTTAGAAACAATGCAACGTGAAAAGACTATACCCTCGACTAAGCGCGAGTCGGAAAACCTCGAAAACCCAATGATGAGTATTTCGTATTTTCCGAGTCGAAAAACGAGCAAACTATACGAGGGGAGTTTTCCGATTCGGAAAAGAGTGTTTTCCGATTCGGAAAACTCAACACTTAGGAAAGATAGCACAAGATTAAAAAGACAAGTTTTCCGATTCGGAAAAGGCGATTTTCCGAATCGGGAAACTCCTACACTTAGAAAAATTTTGAGATTAAAAACACGTAGGTTTTCCGATTCGGAAAACATAGTTTTCCGATTCGGAAAATGTCTCAACACTTAAAAATAATTTAGCAAGACTTGGTCTCTCACACGAGTCGGAAAACCTTGGAAACCCATAAGGGTAGTTCCATGTTTTCCGAGTCGGAAAAGATACACTTAAAAACCGAGACCAAGTCCGATTCGGAAAACAAAACGACTGTTCATCGTTGACAGATGCGGAAAACTTGAACATTCAAGTTTTCCGATTCGGAAAACGACGACTGTTCGAGTTCCACACTTAAAACCGTTCTCCAAACGTCGATCTAAGGCCCTAAACTATCAACATGCATCCTAAATCAGTTCATAATAAGTTTCTAAGCAACAAAGGATCGTTTTAACGTCCCGAAATCCCATTCCAAGAAGTTTGGGTTTCGGGTAAGTTTTAAAACTTTTAGGCTTCGATCCAGGCCTTAAAACAGAAGATATAGATGTTATAACTATATAAGGGTTGATCGTTTACTTACCAGGAATCCGAATATGTAAAAAGATCGACGATCGGAGCACAAACGAACGAAAACCGAAATCGAGCGCGAAGTGGGTTCGGGTGAGAACTCAGAGAGAAAAAGATGAAAATTTGAAATTTGTGAAAAGTTAATCTTGAAATCCGGTATTTATATTTTTACCGAATTACACTGTGTTTGGGTCAAAAACACTGTGTTTGGCTCTCCTTTTGGCTCTCTTAACCCGACTTTCACCATTTGGCAAAAACCACCCCTGGACTTGAAGTTTGGGGAAACTTACAAACAAGTCCCTGAACTTGTATTTTCAGAAAGTTTCAAAACAGACCCTGGACTATAAGTTTCACAAGATTTGCAAAACGAGTCCTTGAACTTTCAGAAACAGAAAGTGGCAAAGTTAGTCCCCGAACTTGTAAGTTCAAGACATGTACTCTACCGCCCCCTGAACTTTCAAGTTCACAAAAAGGTTACAAGTTCAGCGCTCGACTCCCGAGAAACGAGACTTACCTGGTATGTCTCGACAAGGTTTTGCGCGAGTTCTGATCTGAGGTAACCAGAAGTCTTAGTGAGGATCCACACCTACAAAATAGAATATAAGAATGGTATCCAAGGTGATGTGGATCCGAGAACGTTAGTGAGCACACCAAACACTAAATACAGGACTTAGTACTCCCCCTTGATTCATGCAATCTCTCTCGGAGACTCCCCCTACATCCATGCATACAGTTAAGGACTCCCGACTCCCCCTAGACCTCAGGCAGGGAGGTCTAGCATTCCTAATTTGCTTAGGAGAAAGAAGTGACGTTTCTCGTCAAACGGCTTAGTGAACAAATCAGCAAGCTGATAGTCACTCTCAACAAAGTAGAGTTCAACATTACCTTTTTCGACATGGTCTTTGATGAAATGATATCGGATGTCGATGTGCTTCGTCCGTGAATGTTGAACTGGATTTGCCGTGATCTGAATTGCACTCTTGGAGTCGCAGTAGATGGGAATCCGTTGCATGTTGTATCCGAAGTCGGCAAGTTGGGTTTTCATCCACAGAACTTGCGAGCAGCAACAGGCGGCAGCAACATATTCCGCCTCCGCTGTGGATAAGGACACGCAGTTCTGTTTCCGAGATGACCAACTAACTAGCTTATCTCCGAGGAACTGACAAGCACCAGATGTGCTTTTCCTGTTTAGCTTACAACCTGCATGGTCTGAGTCTGTATATGCAATTAGTTCAAAACCAGAATCCTTTGGGTACCAAAGGCCAAAATCCGGTGTGCCCTTCAGATACCTAAGGATTCTTTTGACTGCAGACAGGTGTGAATCACGTGGATCACACTGAAAACGAGCGCAGACACCCGTGGAGAAGACAATGTCTGGTCTACTAGCCGTGAGATATAACAGAGAACCAATGATTGCCCGATAAGTTTTCTGGTCAACCGGTTTACCAGAAGTATCAGCAGTTAGTTGAAAATTTCTGGGCATTGGTGTTGCCGCAGAGTTTGAGCCACCGTAATCAAATCGTTTTAAAAGATCTTGAACATATTTGGCTTGATTTATAAAAATGCCATCAGGGCGTTGTCGAACTTGAAGTCCTAAAAAGAACGTCAACTCGCCCATCATGCTCATTTGGAATTGGGATTTCATGGTATTCTCAAACTCTTGGCACATCTCAGGCTTCGTAGACGCAAAGATAATGTCATCCACGTATATCTGAACTATAATTAAATCTTTACCTGACCTCTTGAGAAACAGAGTGGGATCGATTGTACCTTTCTTGTAGCCAACTCCGAGTAAGTAATCAGTGAGCGTTTCGTACCATGCCCTCGGAGCTTGCTTGAGACCGTAAAGTGCCTTGTCCAAAATGTAGACGTGATTCGGGAATCGAGGATCAACAAACCCTTCCGGTTGCTCAACGTACACTTCTTCTTGAAGGACTCCATTCAGGAAGCCACATTTGACGTCCATCTGATAGACCGTCATGTTTTTGTGTGCAGCATATGCCAGGAAGATTCGGATCGCTTCGATTCGGGCTACTGGCGCGTACGTCTCATCATAGTCGATACCCTCTTGTTGGCGATAACCCTTGGCGACCAGGCGAGCTTTGTTCCGGATGATGAGATTATTCTCGTCGGTTTTGTTCCGGAGTATCCACTTGAGGCCGATGATAGTCTTTCCTCGTGGTCGTTCTACCAAGCGCCAAACTTTGTTTCTCTCGAATTCAGCCAGCTCATCTTGCATGGCGATCACCCAGTCGGGATCGGTGAGAGCTTGCCAAACATCCGATGGTTCAAATTCGCTTAAGAACCCGCTGAATAGAATCAGATTTTCAGTGTGCTTTGCAGATCGAGTAGTTACAGGTTGTGAGGGACTCCCGATGATCTGGGAGGGGGGATGATCTTTTGTCCACCTGCGAGTGTGAGGGTGAGTGACATAAGCCTGTCGGTTGTTGGTGGCGTCGTTCTCATCTTGCACGGCAAAGACCTCTTGCTGGTTTCTACTTGATGATCCGGCCGTCGGATTATTCTGCGGAGATGCCTCCAATCGGGGCTCACACACTACCTGAGCATAAGTTCTTTGAGCTGAGCTAGGTGAAGGTAGTGGAGCATCTACTGGGATGGGAGCAAGAGCAGGTTGAGGAGACTGCTCGTGGAAGGGTTCCGGTGAGGCAGATGATGAAATTTCAAGGGGGGAGACCGCAGTTGAGTCCGGTGACACTGAGTTTGTTGATGTACTCGAAGAAGGCTCAGTGACGAAAGCATCGGATGTCACAGAAGTAGAAGTTGAACCAGCATGAGCAGGAACTACAATGGGACCCGTGAGGGTGGGTAGATCATAATCTGCGAGGTCTAAGAAGTCTAAAGCAGAAAAGTTAGTGAAAGAATCCGTGCTCGGTGGTGCGGTGAACAGTTCAGGAAAGGCTGTATTTACATTACTTGAACTAGCAACAGAATAAGTTTCGGTTTCTGAAAAATCAACATTTGAGCTTTCCAGGATGGTTCGGGTTCGTTTGTTGAAAACCCTATAAGCCTTAGAGTTATGTGAGTATCCGATGAAGATAGACTCATCAGACTTGGGTTCAAACTTTCCCAAATCATCCCGGTCGTTTAAAACATAGCATTTACATCCAAAAACTCGAAAGTAATCGATGTTAGGCTTACGCTGTTCGACCATCTCGTAGGCGGTTTTACCGGTCCGCTTGACGATCAGAGTCGATTCTGCGTGTAGCATGCTGTTGATACTGCTTCAGCCCAAAATGATTGAGGAACTCCAGAGTGAGCCATCATTGATCTTGCTGCTTCAACCAACATCCGGTTCTTCCTTTCTACTACCCCATTTTGTTGAGGTGTGCGCACTGCTGAGAAGTTGTGAGAGATTCCCACGTCTTCAAGAAAGGATTGCAACTTCGTATTGCGAAACTCGGTTCCGTTGTCACTTCTCAACTTCTTCACTCGGCGACCCAAGAGAACTTGAATCCGCTTGATGAAGGCAATGATTCGATCGGCAGCGTCAGACTTGGCTCGCAGGAATTCAATCCATGTAAACCTAGAGAACTCATCAACGAGAACTAACATGTATTTCTTTCTGGCTAAGCTCTCGGTTCTGGTAGGTCCACAAAGATCCATGTGAATCATGTCAAGGGGACTTTTGCTACTTGTATCCATCCTCGGTGGATGAGAGCTTCTCGTCATCTTTCCTTGTTCGCAAGCGGGACACAGTGTATCCTTGGAAAGTCGAGTCTCCGGTAGCCCCTTGACGAGATTTTTCGAAACTAGCTTGTTCATATCTTTGAACTTCTGATGGCAGAGTCTTCGATGCCATAACCAACTGTCCTCCTTTGAAGCCTTTGCGAGCAGACAGATTGCATTCCTTGGATCAGATATTGCTGCAAACTGAGGGTGAGTCTGAGGGATTGAACGGAAGACGGTGGAGTAAAGATTGCCATTCCTTCGTGCACTTAGGATGACATTGTTATCTTCATCATTCACGTTGCTTCCGTATTGAAACTGCTTTACCCAGTATCCGTTGTCGCAGAACTGGCTGGAGCTGAACATGTTGAAACCAACCCCTCGACATACCTTACATCTTTAATGATGTATTTCCCATCCGTAATTTTCCCATAACCCACCATCGGCTTAAGTGTCTTGTCGGCGATTTTGACATATCCCTCGAACCTTTCAACATAGTCGAAAAGGAAGGATCTCTGACCAGTCATGTGTCTATGTGCGCCGGAGTCGAAGTACCACACATGACTGACCTGCAAGACAATTAAGCTTGTTTAGGGACCCATTGCCAAATGGGTTCCTGTGGGTTAGATACAGATAAATAGGTCGGTGAAGTCCCCTTTTTGGATTTCTCCTCAGGCTGAGGAGACTTCACTGACGAGGAGGATTTTGCTTTTCCTCTTTTTCTTCCCCTTCTCTTTCGGGATTTGACATTAGAATTGGGGAGCATAGAAAGAGTTGGGCACACCATAACGCAGGAAATTATCAAACATAAAGCACATGTCATTGCGAAAAGTATTAAAGGCATCGTTCAAGTTGCGATTAGAATTAACAGACATGTTCAAATTCTTTCCTACACCAGGTGGAACATAGCCTAAACCCGCACGGCTAGGACTAAGTCTCTTAGGGAAAGCAGAAAAAGAGTTGTTCCTCCCATGAGGATCCTTTCTTGGTGGCTTCACATTCGGTCCACCATCTTTCCTCCTCGCATCTGCATGATAAGCATGGTGTGAGTTAGATGACGGTTTTGTGGGAATGGAGTTACCACCTTTTCCAGATGACTTTTTAGAAAATTTAGGTTTAGTGGACTTGAAAGGTTGATTTGGTTGTAACTGAGATGTCTCACCTACTTCAAAGGAACTTGAATGAAATTCAAGACTTTTAATGGGTTTGACTGAGTTACGAGCATCGTTAGACTTTGAATGCTTTTTCTGGAGTCCTTTGGGTGCGTGAGGCTTAACTGACTTGCCCTTGTCAGTACCTACACATTTTCCACCCTCTGGGTTGCTTTTCTCAGAAATAGGAGCTCGTGACTCAGCAGACTGCTCAGGTTTGATAACAACAGATTTTGGCTTCTTGGGAATAAAGCCTGAAGGATCATCATCCTCATCTAAAAACACCTTCATGTCATATTCAACATTTGGATCTTGGACAGTCTTGGGTTCGGCTATCCTATGGTGTGAGTTAGGGGGTTCATCATCATCTGACATTATGGAGTAATAGTCCTCAGTATCTAAGACAGGTTTTGGTTGGGGAGCGACTATTGGATGGTTGAGGATTGAAGCAGTCTTATCATCAACTGAATTTGAAAAGTAGAGATTTTCAAGATTCATCACTTTCCTTTTTAAAATGGAGTTAGACACCCGTTGGTTGGTTAAAGATTGGCGATACATTATCCTTTCATCATGATCAAGTTCTTTTAAAAGTTCAAAATGGATATCTAGAATAACGTATCGAGCCTGAAGATCCGCAACCTTGTTTTGAAAATTAGTGAAGGCTGAGGTTGCGGTCTCACATTCTGAAGAAAGCCTAATTCTTTCGGCATTTGCCTCAAGCAAGTCTTTCTCCAGAATGCGAACCAAGGAATCTTTCTCCGACATAATGACCTTCAGATTCAGGATCTGATGTTGACATGCATCCAAATCCATGGCTTTTAACCTAAGAGCAAACACCTCCTTTTCTAGCCTGACTAGGTCGGGACACTTAGTTGCGGAAGTATCCTCGGGTGGGATAACTAAGGTCTCCTCTGAAAGTTCCATTTCCCTAATATCATAGCTTGAGTTAAGGTCTGTGTAGTTGATGGGAGGCATTGCTACTCTAGGGGTTCTAGCCTTGATGCCTTCCCAAGTGGGTTCAGAGTTGGTCGGATCACTAGCCGGAACAAAGATAGGTCTGTTGGGAGTAGGGCTAGTGGGTGGACTGCTAGAGGAGCTGTTAGTTGGACTGATGGTCGTGGTTATGTCTCACCGTTTATGACTTCGGAGTATGTGACAGTCTGCCTAACAAATTCCTCGGTCACATGTCCTCCTACTATGGCAGGTTTGGGCTTGGAGGCTGCCATATCCTCAAAGTTGTATAGATGAGAAGGTGCTTTATCTAAAACATGGTTTTCAGACAGACCTAGGCCGGGTTTAGCTTTGTAAAAGGGATTCTTTTTGGCATGC
Source organism: Centaurea solstitialis (assembly GCA_030169165.1). Taxonomy (NCBI): domain Eukaryota; kingdom Viridiplantae; phylum Streptophyta; class Magnoliopsida; order Asterales; family Asteraceae; genus Centaurea; species Centaurea solstitialis. Next base: position 87,179,417 of record CM058043.1, read on the forward strand.
TGAGTGAGGATACTTAAAGTCTGTTCAGATTGTCCTCTTTTAAAATTGTTGTCCTCAAGCTCTTGTATTTTTGAAAACAACCGATTTCTTTCTTCTGAAAGCAACTGGAATTTAATGTTGAGCTCCCCATGGTTACTGTTAAGTTCCTCATGGGCTTTTTGAAGACAACTAAGTTTGTTTGACAAGTTGGACTCTCTAATGCCAGACTCAAGTGTTTCACGGTTATAGACTATGGTCAAATCCTCGAGAGAGTCTTTGTAAATTGCACTGTCGATTCTAAATTTCGTGACAAGAGTCCTCTCCGATTGGAGACATCTCTCCAATTCACAAATTTTAGATTCTAACATTGCTACAGTGTCAGTTATATCTGGGAGAGAGGATACCTCAGACGGATCTATGTCCTGATAAGTGCTTGGTCCAACGGCTTCCGATCTCTCGAAGTCAGCCATCAAGCAGGGACCTTGTACCAAATGATCTTCCTCGTCTGAACTCTCTTCTTCGCATACCCAGTTATCTTCATCTACCATCAAAGCCACCCCTTTTTCTTTCTTCCTCATCAGTGAGGCCTTCCTCTCAAAGTACGCGGCATCCTTGTATTTGACGGAGCAATCGCGAGCGTAGTGTCCCAACTTGCCACACTTGTAACAAGTGGTAGTGGGACTTGCGTTTTGCTGAGGAGTGGGGTTCTGGGTTATGGGACCCTGAGGAGTACTTGCCCGTTGAATTCCTTGATCATTGTGAATTGGTTGATCTTCCCTTTGAACATTCTTGGAACTGTTTCCCCTGGAATCACCTCCGTGGTAGATGCTTTTCCCGTGATTCACTCTCTCATCTTGCCTTTGATCACCCCTATTCTGCTCATACCCGTATCCTGGCCCTTGATCTTGCCTTCCACTCTCATATCTTCCTCCATAACCAATCTCATATCCCTGACGTTCAATGTACCCAGATTCCGGAGTGTATTGCCTCAAGCTGTTCCGGTAGTTGATGTCTGAGACTTGTCCTCTCCAATCTCCTTGACTACCTTGACCTCCTTGATAGTCAAGATAAGTGTTGTCTCTCCTCGGCTGATCTCTGTATCTGCCTTGATCTTCTCTGAACCTTCCTGGTTGTTCCTATAACCTCCTTGATCGTATGCTGGCATACCCCCTTGCTGATAGCTTCCTCTCCTTGATTTCCGTATTGACTCCTTTCAGGTTGGTAATGACCTCCTCTACCTTGCCCCATTCTTCCTCCGCTGGGAAAAACCGGATCCTCGTCCACGGTTGTATCCACGATTTGCGTTCAATCGTTGTACGCTGTGTGAAATGAGGGCAAGAGACTCATTCACATGGAAGAGTTCATCATCAGAGATGGAAATGATCACCGGTTCGTCGGGATGTTGTACGCTTGAGCCATAGTTCGGGTTGAACTCTTGACTGTATTCTTCAGGATAGTACTGGGGAGAGACGCTGTTGTAAGGCATTGGTTGGACGGGAGCAGTGTTTGGTCCTCCAAAGGGCATGGCCGACAATGCCAGAGGATCAACTGCTCTCTTGGAGCGTCCGCCGGTGATGAAATCTTCGTGTTGAACCATCATACTGAACAAGTCATGTAGACCCAAAGTTCCCAGATTCCGGCTAAGCTGGATGTTGATGGCCATGTTTTGCTTTCTTGGTTGAGATTCTTCAAGAATTTCACGTTCACTTCATACTTTGATTTCTCAACCCCGAGCCGTCTCAAGTCGTTGACGAAGGCGTTCAGTCTTTGATAAGACTCAATGAGGGATTCGTTTTCCTAGCTTTGAAGCCTTCGTAGGCATTGAGTGCACTTTCCTTCTGACTCTCCACAGCAGAGTCGCCTCCCTGCATCTGTTGTTCAATTTCCAACCAAACGTCTCGTGCGTTGGTCAGACTGTCCACTCTAGCGTACATATCGTTTGGGAGAGCCATAATCAGGAGGGTCAGTGCACGCTTGTCAATGAGATGTCGGGCTCTTTGTTCGGGATTGAACATCTCAACAGGCTTCTTGACCACGTATGCCGGAAGTTCGGGACAAGTATCGGTTTTAGGTACAGCGGCAACGGTGACGGTCGGTCGGATAGGTCCTTCTCGAATGGACTTCATCAGGTTTTCATCAAGTAGGTCGAGGAAGTGAATCATCCTGCGTCTCCATTGTTGGTACTCGCCCATCACCAGGACGGGAGGGCGAGTTTCGGAACCTATCCCAAGGATTTCCTTCGACATTTAAAAACTGAGACCTCCTCGTACGATTCGCTTGGCTTAAAACAGAAGAAAGGTTTTTGAAAAACGGGAATTTTGAGCGTCTCGGGACACAAAAAGCTTGGAAAAAGTAAAGGGTTTTGAAAACAAGCTTAGTGTCGGATTTGAGAAACAAAACTACAAGAGTTTCGGCTCAAAGAGGCGAAATCCGACTTGGAAACAGATGTTTTCCGATTCGGATTTGGCTCAAAATAGCTGGATGCGGAAAACAGCCTTTTCCGATTCGGAAAATACAGTTTTCCGATTCGGAAAAGTTTGGGTGCGGAAAAAGGGAAATTTGGAAAAGAGACTTTTCAGGAGCAAGACCCCAAGTCAGAGACTCGTTCTCCGATTCGGAAAACAGTGTTTTCCGATTCGGAAAAGGAGAGTTCTCCGATTCGGAGAAGATGCAATTTCCGACTCGGAAAATTTGAGCTGAAATTTCAGCTCTTGTTTTCCGATGCGGAAAACCTGCACAGAAAACTCCGAAAAATTTCTTAAAAACGCTTAAAACCTCTTAAAAATCAGTGTTTAGACCCCCAAATTGTAGGAAAAAGCTTAGAAATCATTGGGGAATCACTTAACACTTAATTTTACCCTTTTAAAACCACCTTTTGGATTGAAAACCCAAAAGTTTTGAAAAACCCAAAACTTAAAAACCTTTTAAAACCTTATCAAAAATCAAAGACAAAAACCAAGGAATCAACAAGGTTGGCTCTGATACCAATTGTTGTCCCAAATAACAATGAAATAAAAGAAGAAATGGATGGAAATCCTAAGATTGTGATTGAAATCAAATGAGCTTGAACAATAAGCAACAATGGTGGAAAGTTTGCCCAATTTGGTAATAATGAAATCAATACAAAAACCCTAAACATCCTTTACCTTTTATAGGTAGAAGGAAGTTACATAAAGTGTCAACAAAGGCCCCCGAGGTTCCAAACCTCAAACAGGGGCACTAACAAAAGATAGTGTTTACAAAACAAGTAAATTAAACTAGAAAGCTGGTTTAAAGATAGTGAATTCTGACTCTTCACAACAAGAGGTCCTACATGGTTCCCCCTCAGCAGGTGCAGGAGATACTCTAGAACTTGGTGATGCTGAAGCAGACGATGATGATGAAGTGCCTTGGAGGTTGGAAGATGAAATGTCAGTGGTAGAGACCATGACATGAGGTGCTGGTTGTACAACTGCAGGAACAGGAAGAGTAATATTAGCAGGTGCAGGCAATTCTTTATAAAAGAATTCAAACAATTCATCCAAATCACAAGTATTAGAGTTAGAAGAAGATGGTTTGTTCGCCAATGATGAAGAAGTCATGGGATTGCCATGAAGATGATCAGAAGCCAGAACACCAGAGATTCCTGGTGTAACTGGAGCTGGTGTAGAGTCTTCTTCAATGCCTTCTTCAAAATCCACATTTGTGCTCTCAACCACACGTCTTGTTTTCTTGTTGAACACGCGGTAGGACGGAGAGTCCATGGCATACCCAATGAAAATACCCTCATCACCCTTTGGACTGAACTTGTCAAGATTGTCTTTATCATTCTTCATGTAGCATTCAAAACCAAAAACTCTGAAGAATTTGATGCTGGGAGGTCGATTGTACACCAATTCATACGGAGTCTTCATGAACCTTTTGGTAATAAGGGATCGGTTTTGGGTGAAACAGGCCGACGCAACGGCTTCAGCCCAGAAGTGTAGCGGAAGCTTGGAGAATGTCAACATGGTGCGTGCTGCTTCCACTAGGGTACGGTTCTTTCTCTCAACAACACCATTTTGTTGAGGTGTTCTGGCAGCCGAAAAGGTGTGAGTGATGCCGACAGAATCAAGAAACGAGTCAAGCTTTCGATTCTTGAATTCAGTACCGTTGTCGGTGCGAATCACTTGAACAGGAAGTTGTAGTCTGACCTGCACATTTCTGATGAAGGAAATGATGATGTCTGAAGCACCATCCTTACTTCTGAGAAAGTTCACCCATGTATACCTTGAAAAGTCATCCACAATTACAAGTACATACTTCCTCCCATTGATACTTTGTACACGCATTGGTCCGCACAAGTCCATATGGATGAGTTGAAGTGGTTTGGAGGTGTTGTATTCCACTTTCAGCTTGTGCGAAGATTTCTTGATCTTCCCCATCTCACATGCTAAGCATAATTGTTCTTTGGTGAACCTCAAGGAGGGGAGACCAGTCACCAATCCTGTCTTTGCTAGTTGATTAATTGTAGCATAATTCAAGTGGGATAGTCTCCGGTGCCACAACACGTTCTGATTGAAGGTTGCTTTAGAGAGGAGACATACTTCTGTGAATGGTCGTTGTTTCCGGAAATTGACGGTGTAGAGATTCGACCTGCGAGTACCCTCAATGAGTTCTTGTCCATCATATGTCCTGACACAGCATCTTGTTTCCCGAAAGTTAACCTCAAGTTTCTTGTCACAGAACTTTCCAATGCTGAGCAGGTTGTGACTCAGGCCTTCCACATAGGCTACTTTATTGATGGTGATTTTATGATGAAGGATATCACCATATCCCATTATTGGTGCTGAAAGCTTATTCCCAAACCGAACGTTCCCGCCATACTTTTGTTTGAAGTTAGCGAGAAGTTCCTTCCTTCCGGTCATGTGCTTGGAACACCCTGAATCCATGTACCACACATGACCGTCCTGCAAAATCACGGAGAAACATTTTTAGGTACCCATTTGGGAATGGGTCCTTTCTGATTAGGATTAGCAGGTTTGGATACATGTTCCTGTTTGCCCTTAGGTGGAGATTTTTGTTTGGGTTTTGGATTAGGTCTCTTGTTATGAGTATGATGATAACCATGATTGTAGAATCCATGATAGTTAGGAACAAAGTAAACATTCACGAAAGCATTTGCACAGTACCCAAATCTAAATTGATTTTGACAACGAAAATTGCTATGACATCCATAAACAATATGTTCACATTCATAACATTGAAATGGAGTTCGTGGTACATGCCTATTAGTTCTATGATATACAAAATTGGAAAAATTGTTTTTCATGAAACTAGGCTTATGTGCAAATGGCTTCGGACGACTGCCTTCTTTGGATCCACTCTCCTTGTTCTTACGCCTACCATTTCTCATATTTTGGTCTGTCACATTTTGAGAACCACGGTTAGTACCTTTGACATTTGGAGAATGAGTATGTGAGGCGTTTTTCTTCGGAGTGAAGTTGTGTGAGTGTTCCTTTGGTTTGGTAGCATTCTTTCGTTTTCGAAAACGTCTGTTTTTCTTAGGAACATTCACATTGGTACGAGATGAACTCGCAACTTCAGACTCAGGGGTGACCAATTTGTCCTTCCCTTTGTCTTTCCGGGATAGTTTAGGAAGAGCCTTGTTTCCTGGTTTAGACTGGCCTGATGATCTACCATTCTCACCAACCCTCTTGGTACAATCATCCGATACAATTTCAGAAATTTGTACCGTTGATTTAGGTGCCATGTAAGTTAAGTCTTCCATGTATGAAAAGGTGGTGCAGATTGGAGACCTTAGTACCATGGATTTAGAGTTTGTAGAAGAGGTACTTGAAGGTCTAAAATCTAACGCATTCACATTCCATCTATGGTGATGATGACGTGAGTTATCACTAGTTCTAAAGGTGGATTGACTTGCTGTTGGTGTGCTTTTGGATTTGAGGGCTTTCTCCAATTCATTGATTTTACTCAAGAACAGGTCCTTTTCCCTAAGGCTCATGCGCCTCTCATCCTCTAGCTCAGCCTCCAGTTTAGCAATCTTTTTTTCATAAAAGGTTTGGTTATCTTTGTAAACTTTTTCAAGGATTGGAACTTCCTGATTCATCTCATCCTCAGTATAGCTAGGCGTGTAGTCCTTAGACAAAGGAATCTCACGCGTTGCATAACTGGCATTGAGAAATGAATAGTTGAAGGGAAATGATTGTTTAGTTTTTCTAGCTTTTTCTTTCTTCTCAATTTCCTTCAGCTGTTCAGGGTCATCAGACTCTTTCATGAAAATAATTTTGTATCCAAGACTCATGTACCTCAGATCATACAAGGTAGGGGTCTTGGATATGGCACGCTTAAGGTAGCATGGACTTTTATATCCAATGCCTTCCTTTGGATTGTAATAATTGAACTCTTTGGGTTGATTCATGTGAATGGTTTGATCAGTCTAGCCTCTCTTTAAAAATTTGTCCTCCATGTCTTTTATTTTAGCAAAAAGGTTTGTTCTTTGAGCAAAAATCACTTCATATTTTTGTAAACTTTCTCTACTCAAAACTTCAGCCTCATGAAGCTTCTTTTGCAAGTCTGAGATGTTATCATTCAGACTGGCAACTTAATCTTCTAAGGTTTTGTTTGCAAGAGTAAGAGTGGTTACCTTTTCTTTGGAATGAGCTAGTTCAGTAGAGAATTTTACAACTAAGGCATGTTCACTAGCTAATTTGGATTCAACAATTGTGGTTCGTTTGTTAGCTTGTTTGATCTTATTTTCGTACTCAGATACCTTTTGTGCGAGACTTTTTACTTGATTTTCAAGTTCAATGTATGGGTCAGGGAGTACCTCAGAAGAAGAATCAGAATGATCTGAGTCAACATCATTGTAATCCCTATCACTGTCTTCTGAATACTGTTCCTCTACATCAGCCATCAAGCACAGTTGATCTTCCTTTCCTTCATCACTATCCACATTCCACGCGTCATCTTAAGCAAGCATGCAGACAAGTCGTCTTTCCTCATCATCGCTGGACATCTGCAACCAGGCTTCATCTTCAGCTAACAAGGCATGTCCCTCGTCTTGTCTTTTGGCCAGGTTCATCTTGTTTTTGTAGTAGTCATACTTTGAAACATGATTGGTACAATTCTTAGCAAAATGACCAGGCTTTCCACACTTGAAGCAGGTTGGTCCTCCATCAGCTTTCTTCACCTCTTTGCCCTTGTCTTCTGGTTTAGCAGTTTCCTCAGGCTTCTGGTAGTCAGTTCTACCACCTTGTTCATACCTCCTTGGATCAGGTTTTCTTTCATACCTCTTTGGTTTATCAAATCTTCTATCTCTGGGATCTTCATACCTTCTTTCTTCATATCTTCTCTCCCTTGGCTCTTCATACCTCCGCTCTCTAGAATCTTCATACCTCCTGTTATCTGTCTCAGTTACCCTCTCATACCTTCGAGCATCATTCTTTGGTTCATACCTGTCCCGATCTTCATACCTTCTGCCACTGGAATACCTATGATTGTTGGAAGACAAAGGTTTCCTTGAAGTTCTTTTGGCCATTGTTCTGGTGATCAATGCCAATGCTTTCTTCATATCACTCATCTCTTCATCAGATTCACTTCCTCTTTCACCGATGTCGGAAGGAATGTCATAGTCTTCTTCATATCTTGATGATCTCCCAGATGAGTATTGTCTTCTGTCAACGACTAAGGCAAGTGGATCGGTATACTTTTCTGGTTTCTTCTCGGTACCAAGTATTTCAAGTACCTCATCTTGGTTATGATTCAGCAATTCAAACAACTCATGAATATCAAGATCTTCCAAGTTGCGATTCTGTTGAAGATTGGAAGCAAATCTCCTCCATTCAGACCTGAGTGAGTTGATGAACTGGATATTGATATCCAACTGAGACTTCTTGAGGTTGTTCTTCCGGAGCTCATTGATCATGGTACAGAACCTGTGATAGGTATCTTCTAGCAATTCTCCCTCTCGACCTTTGAAGGTAGCAAACTTAGTCAGAAGATTAGTTCTTTTAATCTGTATGTCTTTCTCAGTCCCATGCATTAGGCTAGTGATCTCATCCCACATAGCCTTTCCGGTGTCATTGCAGTCAATGTTTGCATATATCTCATTGGGCAGGCTTTGAATGAGATAGGATTTGGCAAGAATGTCACCCCTGACTCGGTTGGCTTCTTCAGGCGTGAAGTTTGTTTCATCTTTTTCCACTATACCTCCTACAATAGGTGGATTACCATCAGGGACTGCTGGAATTTCAGTGTAGTACTTCACTGGTCCATTCTTGACATGATTTGCTTGTGAAGAGGTTGCTTTGCCACAAAGTCTAAGAATCGTGACTTCCATTGCGAAAAATCTCCACGGAACAGTACCGGAGGACGGGTATCGGACCCGATCGCTAATGCATCACGTGTGTTCATGATTAAAGATTGATTGTGGATCTTAAACCACTTAGTATGATCAGGTGAATTGGTTGGTGAAAGGTCTCAAGACTTGTGAAAATCTTGAAAAAGATTCAGTTCTGGAGGTCGGGGTCTGATCTGGAGGTTAGGTTCAGATCTGAAGGTTAAGTGTAGTGAAGGGTATTGGGTGTCGTGTATTGAGAGAAGACTTAGAGAAATTTTGGAAACTCTAGTCTGAAGAAAGTACTTGACGCCCAAAAAAAATCCAAGTCTGAAGAGTAGACCCGGTACCCGATGCTTGAGGTCTGAAGAATCGATTTCACCAGAACCAGAACACAACGGATCAAGAGCAAGTGGCAGGCTCTGATACCAATTGTGGGTGCCAAATCAATCAAATCAAGAACACTTAGATTTTATATGATGTATATGCTAAGTACCAAGATTAAGATAGATTGCATTCATTCAATGATTAGAGAAGCAAAAGTGGGAGAGGAAAGTACAAATGAAGTAAACTACTCCTATTTATACTAACTCTATGGACTAGGTTTTTTAGAAATAAATGGGCCTAAACACTTGGGCCTTAAACACAAATTACATTGAAAGCTACTAAGTTTAAACAAATTACAAAATTGACACAACTAACTAGATTTTCTAACACAATAAATAATGATTCATCTCCTAACCAATCTTGTGCACCGATTTGCAAAATAACCCAAAGCGTCACCATAGAAACTGTAGCCCCGGGCAACTCTCCCTTTTCCGGCCATCCCCTCCCTTTTCCGGCCATCCCCTCCCTTTTCCGGCCAAACTTACACTTCCGTCTCCCCACAAACCGTAGCCCCGGGCGACGGTTATATATTTACGCCAACAACCCTTTGCAAGATTCCAAAAACTACACAATTTACACAAACACCCCCGTCGCCAGGGGCGACTCATTTCCATCTCTACCCTCTTTGCTCTCATTAAGGTCATCCTTAACCGTACAGGTCATACCCTTCATACCTGCTGCCACATTGATACGTGTTGCGTATTTGTGTAAAAGTCGTTTTATTTTACACCTTTTTAGGATAGATTTTTATCTTTATCCCGTCAATTAAGTCATTTTAATATCTTATTTGCATTTTGTTCATTACATAGAACTAAGAAATGATTTACGTGTTTTTAGCTTTATAATTAGACTAATATATATGTTTTTTAGTGCAGAAGGCAATGCTCCAGTAATGCTCCAGCATCGATCTGCAGACAGCTCATATTTTGAAGACCTTTTTGGGATGAGCAAAAGTTACAAGCACTTCAAGAAAAATAATTTGAAATTTGCTGATGTTAAAATCTGTAGCTGAATTATTTTGATACACATGGGTGCATTTATTATAGCCTCCTTTTCTTTTTGAACCACCATACCTATTAAGACTTTTGTTACAAAGTGGGATGGTGTAGTTGTTGAAACCAAAGTCTTTTGTGCCAAGTGAAGTATGGTGTAGTTAGACTTCCTTGGCATTTCACTAGTCATCTATAGTATTGTTATTGTTGTTTTGTGACTTCCTTTAGCATAAAAGGAAGTGTTGGGTTCTCTTTGTAGTGAGGTTTTGATACCACCAACTCTTTGAGTTGTGTGGTTTGTAGAAGTTTCAATTCAAGAAATTTTTTTGAAAAATACTCTCTTTTAGTTTTACAAGTCTTGCACTTTACTTTATTTTATTTCTTGTCTTGCAATTTATTTCCTTTATTTACTTACACTTTAATTTTAGTCATTTACATTAAGTCATTTACTTATCGCAATTTATTTTCCGCATTTTATTTATCGTCTTTAATTTTCGCAATTTACTTTTATGTCATTTACGATTATTGCAATTTTTCAAGTAATGAGTAGCTAATTTCCTTTAGCTTGGGTGTGAGACCATAAAGTGGGTTTTTAATCAAAGGAATGTGGACGTTGTTTCTCAATAACAATGTTCCACCATTTCATTTCAAGTTTTATAAAAATATCGAAACACTTCTTGACGACATGATCACTTGAAAAGTGTTAAAGTGCCGATGGATTCAGACATGAACCATTTGATTGCACGTCATGGCGAATGATATGGGAAGTAGTCTAGACATAGATGCTAACTTTGTTATTTCAAAATGAAAATCTCGACGAGTTGGACACTAGTCAAGGTGTTAAATTGTAGTGGCTTAGATATAAGTCACTTAAAGCAATCCAACTTGAATGATATGGGAATCGGCTCGATAGGGTGATTTTTAACAAAGACATTTGTTTATCCGTATATTTTGAAAGCATCATTTGTCACCAATCACTAGTTCTAATACCACACAGACATGTGGGGTAAAAGCTAAATAATGGTACAATGGTGAGAATCCGACATGATCCTTTCAAAATAGATGGTGAAACAAGTTGTTGATAAACTAATGCTATAGCATTGCTGTAGCATTTGCCCACTGGAATTTGATTTTAATACCCATTCAAAAGTCTTACACCCTTGCTTCCTTTATTATCTGTTAAGTCACCAATCACCTAATCAATCAATCATTCCTCAAATTCGTCATCTGAAGTTAGTTTTTCAACTCAAGATCTTGCAACTCAAGATACCTATCCCTGTAGAATACGATATTTGGTTCTTACCATTTTATTACTTGAAAGACGATATTATATCTCATTGTATACTTGCTTTGAGGTATAATTAGTCCGTGAGCGTGAAACAAAATAGCTCATCACACATCAGTTGCCACATCAGTTTTCCACTATCTTAGCACTACCCTACCAACTCCATACATTTCCATCCTTAACCGTACCCCTCATACCCCTCATTTTATTTTTTAAATACTAAAAAATATTAAAATAATTTACTTTCAATTAAAATTACTAAAATTTAAATTAAAAATAAAATTTTAATTACATTAAAATTAAAAATAAAAATAAAAATAAAATTACATTAAAATTAAAACTAAAAATAAATTTCTTAAATTAAAATTAAAATTACATTAAAATTAAAAATAAAAATACGAAGAAAACCCCCATTTTTGGCGTAAACGCGTCTTCTCTTCCAACATGACCTCCAACTGTAAACCCGAGAGATAGTCGTACGGTGCTATGTAGAACTTGAAGTCTATACTCCTTTGGCCCATCCAAATGTGTATCCAGAGTTCCAGACCGCTTTCTTTTTCACACATGACGGACGGCGGACGGATCCTTTTCCTCTTCTCTTTTCAAATTCAGTAGGGATGTAAATGATGTAAGTTAAAGAGTATTATTATATCCGACTCAAATTTGAAAGCCAATACTCAAGCTCAAACTCGAAAACTCGCGAGTAATAAAAATCCAAACTTGAACTAGACTCCATATAAGCCAATTCATGAGTTCAAACTTGAACTCGTTTCAAACTCACACTCGAACTCGAATCAAGCCTATATGTTGAAATCTTAGACTTTATCTAATAACTTCTAAAATTTCAAAAATATTCATTTAAACTTTACAAAACTCAAGGATCCAGCTCAAGTTTTATAAAAATTACAAAGTTACAACCTCCAATAACTTCTCCTCCTTTTATAATGACTCTTCATTTTTTTCATTAAGATATGTCTTCCAATGTAGGATAACTTCACGATAATGACTCTCCTCCTTTTTGCTTTTTTGTCTTTCTTTTAGTTATGATTTAAATAAAATATTAATCATTGATTAACATTACAGCTAAAAGTATTCAATTTTATTCAAATATCTAAAATTATATGACATTTTTTCCTTTTATTGGTAAGCTATGAGCAAACTTTTAGTATTATATCTGATGTAACTTCCTAATTTTTATTTTTTAGTTCCAAAATCTTCAACAGAAAATTCGGCATGGACCGACTTAAACCCTCCTTTAAAACTTTAGTAAACAGTTTACAACTTTCAAAGGTAAAAGTAATATCCAAATTAAAAGTTTGTAAGATTATAAAATGACCAAAGGAATGAGAAACAACTTGTAACCAACCTAAACAATCTAGTCTTAGTTTCTCTAGATTATATAGGGTGTAGTAGTTAGTGATCTCCAAAAGGATCGCTCTTTACAAAGCTTTCTCAAAAGTTATAATAATCCCATTATGCTCCTAACTGCATCAGCTGGCGTTTCCGCCATAACTTAGGGCCACAGCTAAAAGAGGTGGTTCCTTTTTAAACACCAAGTATTCATATGTGAATGCTTCCAAGAAGAGGAGGCGGTTCCTTTTTAAACACCATGTATACTAATATTTAGCAAGTGAAGACAATATCATATTTAAAGCGAAAAAGGGAACTCACTTTTAATGGATGCAATTTACATATAATCACTAGGAAATTTACAAAAGTATAAGAGAATTCACCAAGTAGGTTTGTTGGAAAAACCCCAAAATTAGTGAAACCTTCAAATGTGTAGGATGGCTTGACCTTGAAAATTCTGATGGTAATGTCTTACCAACTCTAACCTAACAATTATATATATAGAGAGAGAAAGGTTTAAACAAGAACAAAGTCAATTTGCAAGAACAAATGAACAATTCTAGATCACATATGATGTGGGCCCATGTGGGTCCCACTTATTAAAAAATCATATATGATTCAGATGAGTCCCACCACTAAATCATATATGATTTTTTTAATATGTGAGACCCACATGGGCCCACATCAATACGTGGCTCAAAATGGTTCATTTATTCTTGTAAATGGAGTTGTTCTTGTATGAACCTCCCTATATATATATATATATATATATATATATACTAGTTTTGATCCCATGTAATACACGGGATAATTTCAAAAAATTAAATCATGCCAAAAACCTTATATTACAAATATGAATTGTTGTGTTATTGATCTTTTAACATCAATATTATTTTCTATCAAATATATTAATTATATTAAAAGAAACTACAAACTTTATTTATTTTTAATTTAATTCAATTGATATCAAATTATCAACAACGAAAATATAACAAAGATATTTTATAGATCAAACTATAAACTATCTTTGACTTTAAAATGATGTTAATATACTTTCACATATAAAAAGAAAGGTGTACATACAAAAGTGTACTTGGATTGAAATATAATAATGGATACGTTTAACAGTAATTTGTTATAAAAAATATTAATTAACTATTATATTAAAACTCAATGATTATCTAGATTATATTTAAAATGAAATATTTATTTTCTATTTAATGACGTTTATCAATTAGTTACATGAATAGAAATATAAATTATTAAACCATATCATTTATTAGTAAAAATAATTTTATCAAAATAGTTTTATTTTCAAAATAAATCAAGCCATATATGCTTCTACTGATGTAGATCAAAAAACTAAAAAAAAGTAATCAAGCAAAAAGCCATAATTCAGGAGAAAATCAAACCATATGATTTACTTCATCATAAGAAAATGATCACACAAAATTTCTTACCATTCTTCAAATAATTGCAAAAACAAATAATAAAATAAATTTTATGCACGAATGTTTTTCGAAAAAGGGGTTGACGAACTTACCTAAGACATTTGCAAAAGAAGCAATGGAGGACCTTGAAAAATAAAAAAAGAAAATGTAAGGTTTATACGGGGTGTGTAGAATTTGCTTAGTATTTAAATCAACAACTTAAATCAGTAACAAAAATCATCATCACAAAAGTAAACCCCTAAATTCATCCATTTTTTTCCATCATCCGTAATAATGATGCTCAAATCCACACAAAGCATATATATACATAATAAATCAAAATACACAAATATGATTCAACGATTCACTACAATAGAAGATCAACTTTGAAGAATTTGATGAAAAATAACTTGCTATAAACATGAATACGATGATCATAAGTTTTTGAAAAACCTCTCAAAAAGCTTTTAAAAACCTCTAAAAACCACATTGTTGATGCTCTTAACCTCTCAAAAAGCTTTTAAAAACCTCTAAAAAACCACATTGTGGATGCTCTTATTACAACATATTTTTTTAAAAACCTCATAACAATTTGTCATGATATCTAGAAACAATAAAAACTTCCAAAGTAAACATTAAAACATGTTTACATACGGCGTATAATGTTGATCCAAGTCCACGGCGTATTTCCAACTCCAACTTGGACTATAAACATGAATAAAATCATCATAATCATATCATCATGTGTAGAAAAAAATAAAAATTAAAGAGCATTTGATTGATTACCTTTGTGTGTGTATGTGTAATTGGTAGTGTCTTAATTAAGAGAGTTGCAGCAATTGATTGACATTGAGAGATTGAAAGTGGTATTTATCTTTTAGATGGATTCTAATAACTACTATGATAAAAAACAGAGATTGAAAGTGGTATTTATCTTTTAGATGGATTCTAATAATTACTATAATAAAAAATACTTATTTGATAATTTTATTTATTTTAATTATTTGTTTAAATACAAATATAATTGTTTTCATATTTATTTATAACTTTTATCAGAAACCGACTCATCAGAGCGTGACACGTGGCAGGCCAGTTAACCAGAGCGCGACACGTGGTAGGCCAGTTACTCTTATTGAAAGTTGTATTTATCTTTTAGATGGATTCTAATAACTACTATAATAAAAATACTTATTTGATAATTTTATTTATTTTAATTATTTGTTTAAATACAAATATAATTGTTTTCATATTTAGCTATAACTTTTATCAGAAACCGGCTCACCAGAGCGCAACACGTGGCAGGCCAATTAACCAGAGCGCGACACGTGGCAGGCCAATTAACCAGAGCGCGACACGTGGTAGGCCAGTTACTCTTTTATTATATGTAGATATATGACAAAAGTTTAAATGAAAACTCAAATCTGATTGTGAACGTCAGGATTGATAAGGACAGCCGAAAGCGCCACATGACATATTCATTCTAAATAATCATGTATTATTTAGAGTGAATAACACAACATTAGATGTTATTCAGAGTAAATAATACAACATTATCTATTAATTAGCATTATTTACTGTGAATAACACTGAATGATGTGTTATTTACTTCGAATAGTACATGATTATATGAATGTATAATGAATTTAATTAGTTGATTTTTGTTACTATTAGTTACTATTTATCAATAATAAGTAATAAATATTAATAATCAATAATTTTTTTTGTTTTTCATACTTTATTATAAAAAAAAACTATAACATTATTGATAAAAAGATGCTTCGAGACAATAACATTTCCAACAACTTCTTTATTTTAGAGAAATTAAAAGTGAAGATCTCTAAAAAAAAGACCACATTTATCTCCAACAGATTCTTTATTTTTGAAATTATGCAACCAGTTATATGACTTAGGTTCAGGTGAGATCAATTTGTTTTCGTGAAACCTTTGAGACCAACACTATTTACATGAAACTTCACAGCAAAACACTGTGAAGGTTAAAAATATCGAACATTCATTGTAAAAACACTGTAAATGTTACGTTCATAGTGTTTTTTGAACTGAAGGTTCGATTTTTTTTTACCTTCACTGCATTTTTGCTTTGAAAGTTCGAATTATTTATTTGTTACCTTCACAGTTTTTTGAGCTGTGAATGTTTCGTTTTTTACTTTTTTTGGTTTTTTTTTCCTCGATAATGTTTTTTAGTATGTTTTTACGATGAATGTTCAAATTTTTTTAACCTTCACAGTATTTTGCTGTAAAGTTTTATGTAAAAAGTGTTGGTCTCACCGGTCTCACGAAAACAACTTGGTTTCACCGGAACCCAACTTCCAGTTATATTATTAAAAATAATCAATACAACTAATAAATTAGCATTTTTTTTCGCTTAATCTATATATAATAAAAGAGTAACTGATTTGACACGTGTCGCGCTCTGAGTAACTCATTGACACGTGTCGCTCTCTGGTGAGCCATTGCCACATCATATGCATATGTGTCATGTGTCATATGTTGACACATGTCACTGATTCAAAATTTAAAATTATTAAAAATTAATCCAAAATTATCTATTAAATATAACAAACTTTATCTCTATCTATTGGTATGAAGTCATCTATATCTCTATCTCTCTCCCTAAAATGACACTGATTCAAAATTTAAAATTATTAAAAAATTGATTCAAAATTATTTATTAAATATAACAAACTTTATCTCTATCTATTGGTATGAAGTCATCTATATCTCTATCTCTCTCCCTAAATTGATATTTAAATACTAAGCAGATTCAACCTTTTCCATTTTAATTTTTCAAGTTCCTCCATTGCTCTTTTTGCAAACGTCTTAGGTAAGTTCGTCAACCATTTTTTCGAAGAACATTCATACATAAAATTTATTTTATTATTTGTTTTTGCAATTATTTGAAGAATGGTAAGAAATTTTGTGTCATTGTTTTCTTATGATGAACTAAATCATATGGTTTGATTTTCTCCTGATTTACTTTTTTTTTAGATTCTTGATCTACATCAGTAGAAGCATAACTAAGTTTTCTTCTCCACATTATATAATCTAATATATAATAAAAGAGTAACTGATTTTACAATTGTCGCGCTCTGAGTAACTCATTGATACGTGTCGCGCCCTGGTGAGCCATTGCCACATCATATGATATGTGTCATATGTCATATGTTGACACATGGCACTGATTTAAAATTTAAAAGTATTAAAAATTAATCCAAAATTATCTATTAAATATAACAAACTTTATCTTTATCTATTGGTATGTAGTCATCTATATCTCTATCTCTCTCCCTAAATTGATATTTAAATACTAAGCAGATTCAACAAAAACCGTATAAACCTTAGCTTTTCCATTTTAATTTTTCAAGTTCCTCCATTACTCTTTTTGCGAACGTCTTAGGTAAGTTCGTCAACCATTTTTTCGAAGAACATTCATGCATAATTTTTTATTATTATTTGTTTTTGCAATTATTTGAAGAATGGTAAGAAAATTTGTCATTGTTTTCTAATGATAAACTAAATCATATGGTTTGATTTTCTCCTGATTTACTTTTTTTTTTTTAGTTTTTTGATCTAGATCAGTAGAAGCATAACTATTTGGTTCTCCACATTATATAATAATTTATATTTGTATTCATGTAACTAATTGATAAACGTCATCAATTAGAAAATAAATATTTCATTTTAAATATAATGAAGATAATCATTGAGTTTTAATATAATAGTTAATTAATATTTTTATAACAAATTATTGTTAAACGTATCCATTATTATATTTCAATCCAAGTACACTTTTGTATGTATACCTTTCTCTTTATATGTGAAAGTATATTAACATCATTTTAAAGTCAAAGATAGTTTATAGTTTGATCTATAAAATGTCTTTGTTATATTTTCGTTGTTGATAATTTGATATCAATTGAATTAAATTAAAAATAAATAAAGTTTGTACTTGTTTTTTAATATAATTAATGTATTTGATAGAAAATAATACTGATGTTAAAAGATCAATAACACAACAATTCATATTTGTAATATAAGGTTTTTGACTTGACTTAATTTCTTAAAATTATCCCGTGTATTACACGGGATCAAAACTAGTAATTTATATTTGTATTCATATAACTAATTGATAAACGTCATCAAATAGAAAATAAATATTTCATTTTAAACATAATGAAGGTAATCATTGATTTTAATATAATAGTTAATTAATATTTTTATAACAAATTAATGTTAAACGTATCCATTATTATATTTCTTCCAATTACACTTTTGTATGTATACTTTTTTCTTTATATGTGAAAGTATATTAACGTCATTTTAAAGTCAAAGATAATTTATAGTTTGATCTATAAAATGTCTTTGTTATATTTTCGTTGTTGATAATTTGATATCAATTGAATTAAATTAAAAATAAATAAAGTTTGTACTTTTTTTAATATAATTAATGTATTTGATAGAAAATAATATTGATGTTAAAAGATCAATAGCACAACAATTCATATTTGTAATATAAGGTTTTTGGCATGACTTAATTTTTCGAAATTATCCCGTGTATTACACGGGATTAAAACTAGTATTTAATATAAAACAATTTTATTGATAGATAAATAAAAAGTACATTCTTTCTCCTAAAATAATCATTTTTGAAGATATATCTCCTAAAACAATTTTAATTTAATACTACTAATGAATGAAGAGACATGAATTTATGTTTGGTTAATCGGTTGGATAACAAAAGACAAGATTAAACTATATTAATTTAGACATCACCAAAATTAGCTCACCTCACCTTGCGAATTCATTTTTTAGCCACTACGCAAAGCCATTTCTTGAAATGGCCAAAGTTTACACAAAAAGTTTTTTCTATTTAAAATTTGGCTTTGGATGAAAGAACATAAAAAACATTACGCAAAAGAAACATTTCTGCATACAAGTTTTTTTTTTTTTCTATTTTCCTGATATATAAATAAACTTAAAAAGAGAAACTTAGGCAGAAAGCTTATGTAAAAAATATGTAGACAAGTTCATACAAGAACCAACCTCATTTACAAGAATAAAAGAATAAATTATAGTCATATATTTACAAGAATATCTTTTTATGATTTAACGATGCAATTTCAACGATTTGAACGATACAAAATAGAAAATGTCTACAATGTGCAATTACTACAAGTTGTAACATTTGTTTTTTTTTGAGTTTTGGGGTTTAATGGTTTATTTTTATAGTATACTTAAAAATTTAATAGTTATAAAGATGAGGGGTAAAAACTACAAGCTTATAATCTTGAGCTCGATTAAGCTTGCGAGCCTATCAATCCAAGTAATTCAATACTCAAGCTTGGCTCGTTAAGGTACTCGAGTAGCTCGAGCTCGAGCTTGACTCGATTAACTTCGAGTCGATTTCAAGTTTTTCCCGAGTCGATCTCGGGTAGCTCACGAGTTGTCTCGGCTCGATTACACCCCTAATAAGGGCAAATAAACTATATATTTTGAAAGTGTTGCCAGGGTTTATAGCGTAAGAATGAAGCTGTTGAACATGATTACAGAGACCTAAAACAAATTAGCGTAAAAAACTTGATTGATGATGTTAACAAAATCTCAAACATTACATATTTGAAGCTTTGTTTTTTGCTATATGTTTTTAGTTTACTTGAACGGAGTCGGAATTTCTCACAATTCATGTCCTATGCATGATTGGATGTAACCCGAAACAGACGAACATAGATCGATCTTTTTAAGCTTCTAACTTCTTAACAGATTCTCTTGCAAACATTTGAAAGTGAAATGGTGCGCAAAGATCTTTCTATCATGCCAAACCACCATATTTTGTTGTGTTGTAAACACATGCCGTTCATTAAGACACGTTCTTTCAAATGTCGAAATTCAGTAATTAATTTGAATTCAAACAAGAAATATGTCATTGCAAACAAAAACATAAATCGTCTCCCTTTGTAAAGCTCTTGTTTTAAGAGATGTAAACATGTCTTGGTATCCCTATTGAAATTGTGAGGTCACAAATCTGCTTCTTTCCTCTTAGATATCCCTTGGATTATGTTGGAGTTCTACAATTATACTTAGACCATTTATCCTTGATTTTCATCCAAAATAAAGGCCTGGCCAAACCCTGTTCGAGGACCGATTGCCCCATCTTTTATTTAAAAAATATTTTTGTATGTATTTTCAAGTATATTTTTAGATAAATCAGTTTAGAGTATTTAATTGATCCAATTATAATAAAACGTATTTTTGTAAGTATATTTAGGGGCCGTTTGGTGGGGGTATTGAGGGGCCAGGAATGGGAATGGTAATGAAAACTGCTGTTTGGTTTGATATTATATAATGGAATCATTCCTGCAGATCCATTAATTTTGATTCCTGACCAAATTGGTGGGAATGAAATTTTTATTTCTACTTGGTTCTTTTTTTCATGCATTGTTCCAACTATGAATGTTAAATGAAACATCTTTTGTATTTTCAAGTTGGGAAAACATATTTTTTTTAATATGAAGCAATTTTTCATTGATTATATTGGGTTAACCAAACAGCATCAATGCAATGCTCATTCCTATTCCCATTCTCCTGCATTCTCATTTTCATTTTCATTCCCATTCCTTGAAATGAACCAAACGCTATATTTAATTCATCCAAATATGGAATTGTTGGTTATCATTCATACAAGGTCGATTAAGTTGGGAGAAGTAAGGCAGAATTGAAAGAAGTATGAGGACGATTAAATTGGGGAAAGGGAGAGATTTTAGGGCAGACTTAAAGAAGCCCGATGATATGGTTGAAGGGGAATTAGACCTTTTTCTTCTTTTAAGAGTAATAAATATATAATTAAATAAATATCTATTAGGATATAAAATGTATGTTAAAAAAATAATAATACCTATATATGTTATTTTAATAATATAATTAAATTAAGAATATATTCAGTCTTATACTTATATTAAAAGTATTGATGAAATAATTATAATGATACAATTTGTATAAGAACATGTGTTTTTTAATATATTGTAGTTTATATATGATTATGTCTATTAATATGATAAAAAATTAAACGATATAAAACAAATTAAATAAAAAAGTGTACTTTATAAATTAAAGTGTTCTGATTTTGAAAAATTTTCAGTGGAAAATTGTGGACCTTTAAGATTAATACATCAAGCTTATAAGATGATACCTTTTAGAATTTCAATAATAACTATAACTCGCCAATTATAAATGAGTGTAGATAGAGCTCTAAAGACGGAATCATACGAAAATGCTAAGTAGCTAAAAAAATAAGAAACACTTTGTCAATGAACATAATTATAAATGATTCACGAACAAAATTAAATGTGATTCACACGTTTTTATCCGTGACTTTAAGGCGCGTGATAAGTTGCTCGCATCCAGACTTTTTCGTAAGTATAAAATCACATGTGATTTTATAAATTAACGAATTTTTTCTTGTTTTTATAAATAATTAGCTTTATCGTTTGAAACATTTTCTAGATGTCTAAAATAAAAAATTGTTAAAATCTAAAATGAGTTAAATAAATAGCAAATAAGGTAAAAACATAAGCTTTGGAAATAACTCACTGGTCACTGCCTTATGAAACTTAAGGTCATCCGCAGCCGCGCAGGTGATACCACCTGCACAGACTGCCACGTCAGCGCCACATCAGCTTTACCACTACCTTACCATTACCATACCATTTCATCCATAGCCGTACAGGTCATACTACCTGTATTATTTGAATAATAAAATATATATATATATATTATGTATGTATATACATGTGTTTGTGTGTGTGTTTGGAGCTGCAACATCTCACAGCCGGGTCTTGGTACCGGTTCCATACCGCTTGGCCTCGGCTGTGTTACCGCCTGCAAGACAGCGGTATAGGCCGGCTGCACCGATGGCTGCGGATGGCCTAATAATAGTATTAAATGTACAAGTACTTGATATTGGATTCACTTTTGAAAGTGACGGGATCACCATAATGATATAACTTATAATTTATTTAATTTAGAGGTTTAGAAATTTCTAGAACTCTAAAATATATAAATAAAAAAGTCAATAAAGTAAATCTCTATATTTAAAGGTCAATTAAGTAGGTTTTGAAATCAAATATTATTATTTTATTCAACTTTCGTAATTACATATATAGATTAATAGTTTAACATATTAAATAATAGTATAACAATAATATACATAGGGAAAGTATCAAATACAAACCAAGTAGTTTGTACAAACTTTACAACCTAATCTTAACTATTGATTTCCATTGATTTTGTTTATCACCTAATTTTTAGAGAAAATTTAGGAACTTAATTAATCCACACCATTGATCATATACATGTATGGTTGAGATTGGTTTGTATAGTTTGTACAAACAATCCGTTTTGTAACAGATACGACCCCAATACACATATTATTTTACTATTATAATAGTATAAAGGATGTTTTAGTTTTTTTCAATATTCAAATGACCCATCATTTTTAGTGGTTTTAGCATTATCTTTTCAATGGTTGCATTGAAGATGTATTAATACATCATTGTTGATAGGAAGTATCATAAAAATTTCACCATTTTTTCATGCAAGGAATATAATTAGGAATATGTCTAGTAATAGGGTCAGGTTCATGTGAAAGTTGTTTTCATGAAATCGGTGAAACCGATGTTTTACACATGAAACTTCATAGTAAAACACTGTAAAGATAAAAAAAGTTCGAAAGTTTATAGTGAAAATACTCTAAATGTTACGTTTACGGTGTTTTTGTTGTTGTGAAGGTTCGATTTTTTGTACCTTCACAACACTTTCATTGTGAAGGTTCGGATATATGTTTTACATTCACAGTGTTTTTTCAGTGAATGTTCGAATTTTTTTACGTTTGTTTGGATTTTTTTTACTTTGTATTTTTTTTTCATTAAGAATGTTCGAATGTTTTTAACCTTCACGGTGTTTTGCTGTAAAGTTTCATGTGTTTTGTTTTGGTCTCACCGGTCTCACAGAAACAGCTCGGTCTCACGAAAACAACTTGGTCTCACATAAACTTAAGTCTATAGTAATAACTTAAGGAATGTTACGAACCATCAATAAAGTCATGATATGGTTGTACCTAAAAATTAAATCCATATGTTATTTAAAGGACCAACGCCATTCATAGATTAAACGTAAACTCATCTCTTTCTCTCTTCCATGGCCCTCCTCGAATACTCGTTAATCCTCTCCTTATTGTTTATTTTAATGTCGTTTTTCATATTTATATATAGACAATATCAAAACCATATAACTGTTATCCCTACAAGTTGGCCAATTGTTGGCATGTTACCTAGTGTTCTTCTTAACATCCATCGAATCCATAACTACGTCACTGAAGTACTGATACAAATCGGTGGTACAATCCAAGTTAAAGGCCCAACCTTTGCCAACATGGATATGCTCGTGACGGCCGATCCTGCAAACATCCACCACATTCTAAGCAAAAACTTCAGTAGTTATCCAAAAGGTGACAAATATTCTAAGATTTTTGCTATCTTTGGAGACGGAATCATCAATTCCGACGGCAAGTTATGGGAAATCAACCGCAAGATCACCATGTCTGTATTCAAGCATCCAAGTTTTCGGAGCTTGCTGGAAACAATTACATGGAACAAAGTGGAACACAGGCTTCTACCTGTTCTTGAATCCACTTGTGGACGTGTCACTGAGGTGAATTTGCAAGATATATTCAAAAGGTTCGCTTTTGACACCATATCACTAGTACAAAAATGGTTATTTGTGACGGTTAAAAACCGTTACTGTAGATATACGATAACGGTTTTCGTGAACATAAAAAACGTTGTCTATTCTGCCGTCACTTTTGATATACCTTTTGTTACGTTTAAAAAATGTTACCAAATCACATCAAAAACCGTTACCATTGACTAAAACCGTCAACTTTGATATGTTAAAAAAAGTAATATATTTCCTAAAACCATCACCATAAGATAACATACAGTGACATTTATTTATCAAAACCGTAAAAATACAATGACATTCTATGACTCTTCTTTTTAAAAATCGTCACTGTAAAATCACATAAGGCGACGCTTATTTTTCAAAACGTCACTATAGATGACATACAGTGACGTTTATATTTTAAAATCGTTACTGTAGCATGACATACAATGACATTTATATTACAAAATCGTCACCGCAACATAGCGTATGAAGACGTTTATTTTTCAAACCATCATCGCAGCATAACTTATGGTGATGTTTGTACATGAAAACCGTCAATACAACGTGACATACGATGACGTTTAATTTTAAAAAGCGTCACCGTAGATTGAATTATGGTGACGTTTAATTTTTAAAACTGTCACGATAGTATGACATACGGTGACGTTTGTATTTCAATTTGTTACCATATCGATGTGGTTTGCCCCATATCCCGAACGACACAGGAATGACTCTGATACCACTTATAACACCCCGCCTTCCTTGACCCAATATTGTCTGCTTTGCCACACTAGCTCACGACTTTGTTTCTATTGACCTGGTGAGGACTTCCCAGGGGGTCACCCATCCTGGTACTACTCCCATTCAAGCACGCTTAACTGCAGCGTTCCAAGAACATGTCGTGCATGTGGCCCCAAGTCGCGTTGTTGTTAGGAATTGCAAAGTATTACTTATGAACCGAGCATCACTCATGTCCACGGTGATATGGGATTTAAAACCGTTACCATAGAATGACATATAGTGACGTAAAATTTTCAAAATCGTCACCGTAGCATAACATATGGTGACACAAATGTAGTTGAAATCGTTACCTTTGAATGCCATTCGGTGACGTAAGTTTTACAAAATCGTTACTATAAACTATTTTTTGGTGACATAAAATTTAAAAACTGTTACCATAGAACCTAGTGATGTACGGAAACGTTTTTCAAATAAATGTTGCGATATATAGTGATTACAAATGGTAATAAAAAAACCGTTACCATAGAATGACATATAGTGACATAAAAATTTCAAAATCGTCACCGTAGCATAACATATGGTGACACAAATGTAGTTGAAACCGTTACCTTTGAATGCCATTCAGTGACGTAAGTTTTACAAAATTGTTACCATAAACTATTTTTTGGTGACATAAAATTTGAAAACCGTTACTATAGAACCTAGTGATTTACGGAAACGGTTTTCAAATAAACGTTGCGATATATAGTGATTACAAATGGTAATCAAAAACCGTTACCATAGAATGACATATAGTGATGTAAATTTTTCAAAATCGTCACCATAGCATAACATATGGTGACACAAATGTAGTTGAAACCGTTACCTTTGAATGCCATTCGGTGACGTAAGTTTTACAAAATCGTTACTATAAACTATTTTTTGGTGACATAAAATTTAAAAACCATTACCATAGAACCTAGTGATTTACGGAAACGGTTTTCAAATAAACGTTGCGATATATACTATAGTTTTGGCAATGGTTGTTTTAAAACCGTTACAATATAAAACAACGGTTTAGACAAAACTCATTACTAAATGGTCATCTATGACAACGGTTTTTAAAAACCGTCACAACATAAAATGACGGTTTTCAAAACCATTACCGTAAGGGACTTTTTAGTAACACTTTTGTCTAAATCATCACCAGATGTTTCTAGGTTTTTGGTAGTGGTAACGATTTTTTATAAAAATCGTTATTATAACTACTCTTTAAATGTTTATGTGACCTTTTGTAATGGTTTTTTAACAAACCGTTACAAACCAGATTTTGAAAACCGTTACAAAAAGTCATTTTTGTACTAGTGTATGCACGTTACTCTTTGATAACAATCCAGAAAGCTTGTCTCCTGGTCTTCCTTGCGCCCCACTTTTAAAGGCCTCGACAGACTTTGCAGAAGCTATCTTGCTTAGGCATGTTATACCCTCGTATCTTTGGAGATTGCTACAACTTCTTAGAGTGGGGAAGGAGAAGAAGTTAAATGATGCATGGGAAACTCTTGATCAATACATTTACGAATGCTTAGCCCAAAACCAAAATGAGTACAATGACATTAACTCTACTGAACACCAAGACGGAAAGTTCACATTTTTCACTATTCTCATGAGAGAGGTCGAAGATCAAGTTGACACTTCGTGGGATCGCATAAAATTTCTAAGAGACACATTATTTAGTCTGATGTCTGCAGGAATGGATACCACGAGCATTGCTCTTTCTTGGTTCTTTTATATCCTCGCAAAAAACCCAAACGTGGAAGATAAGATTCTGGAAGAGATTCACACGCATTTGAAGGTAAGGATTGGTGAGAGATGGAATGCAGAAGAATTAAATGGCATGGTTTACCTTCATGGAGCTTTATGTGAATCCTTAAGGCTTTTTCCTCCTGTTCCATTTAACCACAAATCTCCATTACAACCGGACATCCTTCCAAGCGGCCACAAAGTTGATCAAAACACCAAAATCATTATATCTATGTATTCTATGGGAAGGATGAAATCGATATGGGGTGAGGACTGTATGGAGTTTAAGCCTGAAAGGTGGATTACGAAGAGTGGAGGAATCAAATACGAGCCATCTTACAAATTCACGACATTTAGTGCTGGTCCAAGGACATGTGTGGGTAAAAACATGGCTTTATCACAACTGAAGATAGTGACGGCTAAAATCCTTTACCATTACCATATTGAGCTCGTGGAAGGTCATCTCATACTTCCAGTCGCTTCTATGCTACTTCAGATGAAGCATGGTTTGAAGGTGAGATTAACCAAAAGAAAGAAAACCATGAACTAAAGCTTGAGGTGCAGATCTACTTTGATACTCCGTTACTGTTTTATATTGCATCATGTGATTATCCGGATTAGTAGTGATCTTGCTAGTCCCTCGTGTTTAGTATTTGAATAATTTTTGGTGGTTTCTACCATTAAGCCGAAGGGGATACCATTTGGTATTTTAGTTATTTAAAAGGCTATATATTTATAGCCAAGTATTTATTTAATGTGGAAGGAAAATTAATTAAGCATTTATTCTGTTTGTAATTTGTGTTCTTGTTTGTAGATCATATCCTAACAATTAGTATTGGGCCCAACATGTTAAGACATTGAATTTTATATACTAACAATTAACAGAAAAGATGAATAATACTAATAAAGTAAAGTACAATTTTGGGTTTTTGACTTTCTGGAGATTGATATCTTTAACATTTTTCGACATTAATCTTTAGAAACTATTTTTTTTATCTATGTGGTTTTTATTTTCATTCTATTTTCATTCATCCATCTAACTTTATTAAATTAAGTGGTTAACTTATCGAAAAAATGGTTTGCTTAAAATATATATTTGGTCCAAATTATATATTTGGTCATTATAGTAGACCATCTTTATATTTTTTATTCTCAAAATAGACAATTCACATTTTGTTACGTTTTACTTTATTTATTAATTTTATTAAGATATTTATTTTATTGGTTAATTATAAAGTACTATAATTTTAATAGAAAAAATAATCAAATAATTTTATTAAACTATTGATAAGTACATGATATTTTATTCTAAAGCTTTATGTTAAAATCTCTTAAAATTAGAATTTTTTATTTTTTAATTTATTAAATCTTTTTATTTATTTTATTAAACCAACATGTGTACAAACTTTATGTTTTATATATATCCGGGTTACTACATATTTTCTCCATTTATTTTATTAAGACATTTTATTTTATTGTTTAATTATAAACTATTATAAATTTAATCAAGCAATTTCATTAAACTATTGATAATTTTAATTTTGACATGCAAAATATATTTAGTGCTAGGAGTTCTAGATGTGTAAGCAAATGAAAAAAAAACAGAAAACAATCAATATCAAATATAAATATTAAAATAGTTTTTATGAAATCAACAAATAATAAAAATAAAAACACAAATAATGAATTTGGCTAAAAACACGTTGAGCATAAAGAAGTGGTCTTGTATTTTGCTCAAAAGATCAAGATCGATTCAATGTGAAAAATGTATTATTCTCAAAATCAACATAATTGTCTTTTCTTTGGGTAAAACTTTTCAAAACATTGATCCACCTTAAAGAGTGCACCCACTAAAGAAAATTCATGAGTCCACCCCATAAATAACAACCAAATAACGGTTACATTGCTTCATCATCCTAATAATTAATAAATATTAGGTTACATGTTCATAAATGTTGTATATTATTAATAAATATTGACCTTGTTTGTATTAGTTAATCATATTATATTATTTAAAAGTTATTGTAATTGATCATTTATTTATTTAAGATACTTTTTTTTGGTTTTGGCAAAGATAATTTGTTAATCAACTAGTTTATCAGCGACCAACTAGTTTATCAGTGTTAGCTAGTTTATCAGTTACCAACTGTTGATCCAGCTCTCCTAAGACCTGATGAAATAATAATGATCATGAATCTTTACTTAGTGAATAGGTTTTACATCTGTCATAGCTTGAGGAATTATCACTGAGTCTGTTCAGTGTTATTCCATGTTACTTATGCTGTAACTTATTTTTATAGTAATCAGGATCAGGATCAGGAGACGAACGAGTCTGTTCTGTAGTCTACTGATCCTGTCCACTGAAGTGAAGACCTCCTGAAGACATCAAGATCATACTCAAAGAACCATCAGCGACGTCGAAGAATTAGCTGATGACAGGAACAGCATGCTCGTGATCTGAAGACGGAACTCAGTGATAGCAGGCTGCTCAAAATCGTATGACATCCTGAAGATTCATCAGGATACAAGTGACCCTGAACAACATCAGTTTCAGGACTCTAGTCACTGATCAGTATCCTGATCCTGAAGGATTAGTGTAATGTCTTAGTCTAATGCACAAAAGGATTATCCGCCTTTACTGACACAAAAGTACATAAGGACAGTCTTTTTACTGTTCCCTCCGTACTTATCAGACCTCAAGGCAACTGTTTACACACTTCCTCTTTTGCACACCATGCAAAGAGTATTTGTTTATAGTAAATAGTACATAGGACCACTTACATTGTGACACGTACACAAAAGTGAGTCTGCATGCATTTAATGCATTGGGTATAAATAGGACTTGAAGAGATGTTCTCCATACTTCTTCTTCATCCTAAATATACCCTAATCCTTTCTTTCTTTATTCCCCCTATCTTCTTTCTTTTCTTAATCTTCTCACTCTAGTGCATAGTGAAAGAACTTAGATTGTTTAGTTTAGACTTATAGTCTTTTCTATTTCCGCAACAATCTGTAAATTCATATTGTTAATACAACAAGAATTTAAAAGTGAAAATTTATGTGATTATATTCAACCCCCCCCCCTTCTATAATCCCAAACACTATCCTTGCTTGAAGGTCACCTCTTGGGACCAACAAGTGGTATCAGAGCAGATACAAGCTCTCATTTTCTTCTCTTAGAAAAATCTTGTGATCCTCTCTCCTAATCCATGGCTCTTCAAGCTAAGGATAACTACTTTGATACCGGCTCTGCTGGAAAGCCTCCTAGGTTTAACAAAGACAACTTCTCTCTTTGGAAAACCAGGATGGAACTTTTCCTTTCTGGTTCTGATCCCCAGATTCCATACTTTCTGGAAAATGGACCACATGTGCCTACACAAACCGTCCACCCCATTCCTGCTGCAGCTGGCCAACCAGCCATACCTGAAAGGGAGCTGGTAAAGCCTGTGACTGACTGGAATGATGAAGACAGACGCCTGGTCAACATTGACACTAAGGCTAGGTCTCTCATTGCCATGTCACTCCCTGACGATGTATTCCATTCTGTCTGCCACCTTCGATCTGCTAAAGAAATATGGGACACTCTCTGTGTTCAATATGAAGGTACTGTTGTTCTCATGGAATCAAGAAAGATTTTCTTGGTTCGTCAATATGAAAGCTTTATTCATCAGAAGGATGAAACTCTCTCCCAGCTACATCAGAGATTCAACTGTCTTCTGATTGATCTGAAGACTATCGGTACTACCTACTCTAACTCTGAGGTGGTTACCAAGTTCATGGAAGCTCTTCCTGAACATTGGGAAATATACACCTCCTGCTTAACTATGTCAAAGGACATAAAGACACTCACACTAAGTGAGTTGTACGGTATTCTTCTTAACCGTGAACAACAGAAGAAACTGAAAAAGAATCTCATAAGAGATTCTAAAGATACCAAAAGTAACTCTGTTGCATTGGTCTCTGATTCAGTTCCCACTGTTGCTACTCCTTCTTCAGTAACTATTACTGAATTAGAATCCTCTGACTCTAACATGTCAGAAGATCCTGAATTCAATGAATCTCTTGCTTTATTAACTAGATCTTTCAAGAAGTTTGCCAAAAAGGGAAACTTCCACAAAAAGAAACATCTTACTATTACTGACAAGCCTAAATCAGACCCTATTGATAAGGCTACTGCTATCTGCTACAACTGTCAGGGCAAATGACACTTTGCTAATGATTGCAGGTACAGGAAAAGTCAGTTTGCTCCCTCCTCTGCCAAATCTTCTTCTAAGAACCCCAAATACCAGCGCCTGAAAGAAAAGTACAAAAAGATGAAAATTCAGCGCAAGGGTAAAGGTCTTATCGCAGAAGACTGCGATTGGGATGATGTCTCCTCTGATGACTCATCTGATGAGGAAGATACTCATGTGGCACTGATGGCCATTATTGAGGAACCTACCTTAGCTCTCATGGCTAAGATAGAAGAGGTCCCTGAAGAAATTCCTACTCAGGCTCCTGAAGCTTCTTCCTCCACAACTCCTGAAGCTTCCACCTCTGCGACTGATTCTTCCAGTCAGGTACCTATTCCTCTTGTCCCTCTTGAAAGCTTAACTCAGCTGGACCTGGTTACTCTTGATCTCTACAAAGCCCTGAATGGTAAAACCTCTGCTGAGAAAATGAACATTGATCTTCGTGATCAACTCAGAGAATGCCAAGAAAAAATAAAACAACTTACCATTTTAGAAGAAAACTATAGAGACCAGGTCACTGTTAATAAAACTCTTTGTATTGAAAGAAAAACTGCTCTTGCTGCCAAAGAAAGAGCTCTGGCTGAGTTAAATGCTGAAAAAGTCACCATCAAATGATGGAGTGACGCCTCTGAAAAGGTTGATGAAATATTAGCCTCTGGAAGAAATGTTAAAAACAAAAGGGGTCTTGGATACACTCGTGGAGGAACTAAATCTGATTGTTCCATGCTCAAATTTGGAAAAATTTTTTCTTCTATCCCTGATCCTAATGCTCCTGAAAACATCCCTTCTTCTTCTAACACACACTCTGAAGGTGCTCCTAAGAGCAAAAAGAACACAGTCAAGGAAAAATCCAAAACTGTAACACCTTCAAAGACCAAGAGTCCTAAACCCAAGAACAAAGTTCTGGGTGGTGGTCCTTCAGTCTCAGGATCAAAATCTTTCTCCCAAAATCCTGTTCCCAGACTGAAGATTGACCTGAAGCAAAAGACTCAGGAGAAGAAACCAATTCCTCCTCTGTCCAATGCTAAAGGCATACTTGGTGCTGGTCCTGCTCATTTGAAGTTCAAAGACTTCCTGGACTCCACTAAACGCTTTCAATATCGCAAATGTTATCACTGTGGATTAAATGACCATATTGCGAGTAAGTGTCCTGATGCTACCAAAGCTGAAAAATCAGCTAAGGTAAAGAAAAATCCTAAGACTGATAATTCAGTCAAAGGAAAGAAGGTTGTCAAGACTGTCTCTTCAGTCAAGACTCCAGCCTCAAGAACTGATAAATCAGTTAAGGCTGCCACTGACTCCACCAGTCCTACTGATACTTCTGGATCCATAGTTCTATGGGTACCAAGAAAAACTTAAACTCTAAATTTTACAGGATAAGGGCATCTGGTACCTGGACAGTGGATGCTCTCGACATATGACTGGTTCTAAATCTGTCCTCTCTAACTACCGTGAAGAAAGAGGTCCTGCTGTGACCTTTGGTGGAAACGGTAAAGGCCAAACCCGAGGGTATGGCACACTAACCAACGGAGTAACTACGTTCAAAAGAGTTGCTTATGTTGAAGGCCTGATGCATAATCTTCTGAGCATCAGTCAACTGTGTGATAAGAATCACAAAGTCTCCTTCTCAAAGAAGAAGTGCAAAGTCAAAAACAGAAGAAAGGAAGTTATTCTCACTGGAGTGAGACATGTTGATATCTACATCATCAACATGAATACTTCCACTGACAACTTCTGCTTTGTATCTCGTGCTTCCTCTGATACAAATTGGCTTTGGCACAAGCGTCTTTCTCATCTCAACTTCAAGACGCTGAATCAACTCTGCATCAACAATCTTGTCATTGGTCTTCCTGACTTTCGCTATACAAAGGTATCTCTTTGTTTAGCATGTGAGAAAGGAAAACAGACCAGGGCTAGTTTCAAGTCCAAGCAGATTTCCTCTATCAGCTCTCCTCTACAACTTCTCCACATGGATCTCTTTGGACCAGTCAACGTCCAATCCATTGCTGGAAAGAAATATACTCTGGTAATCGTTGATGAATATTCCAGATATACTTGGGTGTTCTTTCTTCGATCCAAGAGTGATGCTCCTGAAGAAATCATTCTGTTCGTCAGGAAGATGGAAAGACTCAACAACCTTACTGTTCGATCAATCAGGAGTGACCACGGAACTGAATTCAAAAACATTACCCTGGAAACTTTCTTCGATCAGAAAGGTATCTCTCAGAACTTCTCATCTGTAAAAACTCCTCAGCAAAATGGCGTTGCTGAAAGACGAAACAGAACCCTGATTGAAGCTGCACGATCTATGTTGAGTGAAGCCAACCTTGCCACTCAATTCTGGGCTGAAGCTGTTAACACAGCTTGCTATACTCAGAACAGATCCCTGATAGTAAAGCGCTTCAGAAGAACTCCTTACGAACTCTTTCGTAACAGGAAACCCTCTATCGAACATCTCCATATCTTTGGTTGTGTCTGCTACATCCTGAACAACAAAGATAACCTTGGAAAGTTCGATTCCAAGTCAGATGATGGAATCTTCCTTGGATACTCCTCTATCTCTAAAACCTACCGTGTGTTCAACAAACGAAGACAAGCCATAGAGGAAACGATTCATGTCAAGTTTGATGAATCGGGTCCTACTTTTCCTCACCCTCATGAAAATTCTGAAATAAATCAATGGGCTGACTCTTTCTTTCAAGTCCCTGAACCTCCCATTGTTGATCCAACTCCTCAAAACCTTCCTGATGGTTTTGAAGAAGATCCTCCAATACCACCCACTGATATACACATTCCACCTCTGATAAATGCCACTCCAATTACCCAAATAACACCATCTGAACCTGATCAACCTGTTGGGGATCATTGCGTACAAACGCGCAGCGGATAACAAAAACTCGATCCCCAAACGCGGATCCAATCCCAAACGATGCAGATACAATCAAAGGGTGTTTTCGATGGTTTACCTTATGTGATTGAATTTCCGGAAGGCTTGTAGGGAATACACCGCTACTGACACCGATCGAGAAAGCTGCTAGACCACCACTTTGGATTACCCAGAAAAACGAACACGATTCCCCCACTGGAGAAAAACGGCGCCGGTAAAGAGAGAGAAGAGAGAGAAAGTTTTCTGGGTTGTGGGATTTTAAGACTGAATTAAAAAAATGTTAAAACTGATACCCCCAACCCCTTATTTATATGGATAAAACTTAATAAGAGTTTTATTCCATATAAAATTCTTTGGTAATTATCTCCAAATAATTTCCATAATTAATTAATCTTAATTAATATATAAATAGTTTAACTAACTATTTATTTAAAACTTTCTCATCAATTAATTAATAAACAATTAATTATTTCTCTCACGTAATCCAAACGTTCTCATTTTGGCGTGCAGCGGTGTGACCTACTAGTGTCCTATAACATTGGATACGGTAACCCTGTTACTGTCTCGCACATAATTCTAACAGACTCCCACTTGTGCTAGACATGTAACTGTACTGTTACCATTAGCCTAAGGAGGTCCCTAGCCAGACACTTAGGTTAACCAGGTTATAAGATCTCTTATATCCAGAGATACAATTCACGCTTGAATTTGTACACAGGTTCATTCCTTTTGCACACGATATTTCTAAAGTGACTTAAGACATGGAGTGGAGGATTCATTTCTTAAGATCAGGTATTTCTTGACTCTGATTTTGATTGCCTGCAGTAACGGATATTACTAAATAAC
Organism: Centaurea solstitialis; assembly: GCA_030169165.1. Taxonomy (NCBI): domain Eukaryota; kingdom Viridiplantae; phylum Streptophyta; class Magnoliopsida; order Asterales; family Asteraceae; genus Centaurea; species Centaurea solstitialis. Next base: position 87,213,377 of record CM058043.1, read on the forward strand.
CCTTGTTATTCTATCCGAGCGTGGCCACGCGTTTTCTGCCAATCTTAATCGTCAAGGGGCCCGGAAATATCTCTCTTTTGAAAGAGGTGCAAATCCCTTCTTGACTACTTGCATTTGGATCCACGGCTTCCGCTGCATCTAGTCACGTCCCGTATGGCCGCCCTGTTACGGTGCAGCGTTGGTACGTGCTAAGAATACAGTAGTCCTTGCGTTCCCAAACCAAGTATCTCAGGTCTAAGGACAACCTATCAAGTCAGTGCTTATGACTGAGGCTCCATGAAGCAGACTTGATTAATGGTCACTTCCAATACCCAAACACTCTGATGAGTATCTATAAATACTTGGTCACATCACCTGTGCTTTTATTCTCTACTTTGAATAAATCATCAAGTATTTATAATAGCGTTAAACTCCCCATTGAAATTCCCATTTCAATAAGTGGCTACGGAAATTTAGATTTCATACAAAACTTTGTAAAATCATGGATACGTTAAATATGCAAAAAATAGTTAATTTAGAACAATCATGAAAATAAAACCTCCATTTATTTCCAACACACTGTGAAATAAAAACTTTACATGATTACATTGTTTCTAAATTAGACTATAGTAATAATTAATAAACTAAGTACTAGCTACTGGCTTCCAGGTACTGCATCCCAATGGAATTCGCATGTGCCTCATGCTTTACCCTTGCTAGTGGCTTTGTCAGCGGATCTGCGACATTGTCTTCCGTTGGAATCTTGCATATTCTCACATCTCCTCTTCCAATGATCTCTCGGATGAGGTGATACTTTCTGAGCACGTGTCTTGACTTGTGATGCTCTCTAGGTTCCTTTGCTTGCGCCACGGATCCTGAGTTATCACAGAATATATCGATCGGTCTCGAGATACTGGCAACCACTCTGAGATCCGATAGAAAATTCCTCAGCCAGACAGCTTCCTTTGCCGCATCAGATGCTGCAATGTACTCTGCTTCTGTAGTTGAGTCTGCAATCGTGTCCTGCTTCGAGCTCTTCCAAGAGATCGCACCTCCGTTTAGGGTAAAGACGTACCCTGACTGTGACCTGAAGTCATCTCTGTCGGTCTGGAAACTAGCGTCAGAGTATCCGGTGACACTAATTTCATCCTCAGTACCTCCAAAGACCAAGAACATTTCTTTCGTTCTTCTCAGATATTTAAGAATGTTCTTGACAACCACCCAATGGGGTTCACCTGGATTCTGTTGGTATCTGCTCGTAACACTTACTGAGTAAGCAACATCGGGCCTAGTACATAGCATGGCATACATAATCGATCCAATTGCAGAAGCATATGGGACCGATTTCATCTTGTCCAGATCTTGACTAGAAACAGGACACTGTGTTTTACTTAACACTATGCCATGTTGCATCGGGATAAATCCTTTCTTGGATTCATCCATCCTGAATTTGTTCAAGATTTTATCGATATACGTGTTTTGGCTAAGCCCGATAAGCCGCTTAGATCTATTTCTGTAGATCTTTATACCGAGTATATAAGCGGCTTCTCCAAGGTCTTTCATCTGGAAACATTTGCTTAACCAACTCTTAACACTCTGTAAAGTCGGTACATTGTTTCCTATGAGTAGAATATCGTCTACGTATAAAACCAAGAAGGTTACTATGCTCCCACTGAACTTAGTGTAGACACACGGCTCGAACTCACTTTTGGTAAAACCAAACTCTTTGATTCGCTCATCAAAGTGTAAGTTCCAGCTTCGAGATGCTTGCTTCAATCCATAAATGGATTTTAGTAGCTTACACACCTTATTAGGATTCTTAGGATCTTCAAATCCCTCTGGTTGTTCCATATAGACGTCTTCTGTTAACTTTTCATTCAGAAAGGCTGTCTTGACGTCCATTTGCCAAATCTCGTAGTTAAAGTACGCTGAGATGGCCATAAGAATCCTAATTGACTTTAACATTGCCACTGGTGAAAAGGTTTCATCATAGTCAATGCCATGAGTTTGCATGAATCCTTTTGCAACCAGTCTGGCTTTAAAGGTGTGTACGTTCCCATCCATGTCGGTTTTCTTCTTGAAAACCCATTTGCGTCCAACAGCCTTACAGTGTTGTGGCAAATCAGTCAACTCCCAAACTTGGTTGTCGTACATGGATTGCATCTCGGCCTTCATGGCATCCTGCCATTGTTCAGACTCACTGCCTGACACAGCTTCTCCATAGGATGTTGGTTCATTTAAGTCTCCGCTGTCTTGAGAGACTAGGAACCCAAGATACCTATCTGGTTCTTGTCTTACCCTACTGGATCTGCGAAGGTCCTGTGTTTGCACTTCCTCAATCGGCTCTGATTGAGGTTCAACATTGTCATGTTGAATTTCTGGCTCAACAACTGGCGTAGTGTTTTCTTCGTCTACTACCTGTAGATCTACATCCTTTCTGGTGTTCTCTAGACTGAGAAACTTTTCTTCCAGAAATTTTCCATTTCGAGCAACAAAAACTTTGTTCTCTTCAGGGTTGTAGAAGTAATATCCCACGGTGGTCTTGGGATATCCAACAAAGAAACACTTGTCGGATTTGGGCTTGAGTTTTTCTGAGGTAGGTCGTTTGACGTAAACCTCACAACCCCAAATTTTCAGAAAAGATATGTTGGGTTTCTTACCCTTCCACAATTCGTATGGAGTCTTTTCTACCGACTTTGTTGGCGCTCTGTTCAGTATGTGTGCTGCTGTTTCGAGCGCATGTCCCCAGAATGATATTGGCAGCGAAGAATGACACATCATCGTTCGTACCATATCAAGTAAAGTACGATTTCTCCTTTCTGATACACCATTCATCTGAGGTGTATACGGAGGTGTGAGTTGGGATACAATCCCACACTCCATTAGATGATTGTCAAACTCGTCACTGAGATATTCGCCACCTCGATCTGACCGTAAAAACTTGATCTTCTTGTCAAGTAGATTCTGTACTTCATTCTGATATTCCTTGAATTTCTCAAAGGTTTCAGATTTATGTCTCATCAAGTAGACATAACCATACCTACTGAAGTCGTCAGTAAAGGTAATGAAGTACCGGTATCCTCCTCTTGCTACATGACTGAAAGGTCCACACACATCTGTGTGGATTATTTCAAGCAAGTCAGTAGCCCTTTCATTTTCATTGTTGAAAGGTTGCTTTGTCATTTTGCCAGATAAACAAGATTCGCAATTATCAAAAGGTTTATAATCGAAATTGCCAAGAAAACCTCCTTTTAGGAGTAGTTCAACGCGTTTCTTGTTTATATGGCCCAAATGACAATGCCAGAGGTAAGTCTGATCCTCAATATCCTTGGATCGCTTACTTATATGATAGATTTCACTACTGTTGTCTTGTAGATTTACAGTGTATAGACCATTCACGGGTGTAGCTTTAAAATAGAAAATATTATCTTTAAAGACTGAAATCATTTTATAATCATATTTATAATAAAAACATTGGTCTACTAATAAATCAAAAGACAATACATTCTTAATCATATTTGGAATATAATAACAATTATCCAGTTCCAAAACTAGACCCGAGGGTAAACTAAGACTATAAGATCCCACGGCTTCAGCAATCAACGGAGTGCCTTCGCCAACTCGTAGGTTCGAACGGTCCTTCCTCAGAGTCTTTCTTCTAGTGAATCCCCGTAAATGATTACAAATGTGGTTATCACTGCCTGTATCAATTACCCATGATTCATAAGAAGTGATTAAGCAATCTATCATAAAGATACCTGGAGCATCGGGTAAACCGATCTCTATCTGGTCGATATTCATCGAGTGCTCGCAAATATCCTCGCTGCCGCACTCTGGGCAACTCAGATCTCCCAGCTCATCAATTATATCAGTGTCCATGAGATTCGCAGGTTCGGGTGCTGGCTCTAGACTGGCCAGGATATCTTCATGAACTTTATCCACGTCGTTCTTTGGTTCCTTCATGTAGGCACTAGCTGTGTCATCTTGTACCACATGAGGTACACTAACTCCTCTTGAGTCATCTTGTACCCCAGACGTGATAAACACTTAAAAAGCCTTCTTATTTCAATAAGATGGTTTTTAACTGACTGACCCTTCTGTAGCTTCAGGGAGAGAATCTCTTGCATGATCAAAAGCTTGCCCGTATGCTTGTAGAAACCTAACTGGTTTTCTACATTTCTTATGACCTCGTGACAGAATTTCACTCTTAAGTCTCCCGTGAACTCGGGTGACATAGAGAAAACTAGAATGGACATTACATCCGATTCATCTGCCATGAATCTGAAATATTCAGCAAATTCCTCTTCAGGGGCATTGCTTTTAGGTCGTGACATGGGCTTATTGATCACATAAAGCTTACCCTGGGCACTCAAAACATTCTGTAAGTGCAACTTCCAAACTGGAAAGTTCTGGCCCGTAAGCTTCCACTTGCTCGTAAGAAGGCGAAGTGATTCCTCAGGTGAATTAAACGGAATGCTAATTGGAGACATCTACAGAAGAATATAAATTCCAATTTAGTTTATAATTATATAACTCTAATAAATTATTACCCTTAAAATAAATTTATTAGACTAGAATCCATATTTCACATGTGTCGGGAAGCATGTGATCATGTCAGACCGACTCATGCGATTTATGGTAGGTAAAACTATACCAATCGTATTCTAACTTGATAATACGACTTCTAGATCGTCGGGACATCGGATATTAATAGTCCGTGCATATTTAGTCCCTCTAGTGCATTTTGGCCTGGTACCACCCAGTGAATAAATAATTACCAAAATAGATTGCACCACCCGGAACCTGGACAAACTCTGGCCGGTACCACCCGGAGATAATTCGCAGAGTTTTATCTCTCTCTAGTTTCGGTCTGAACACGGACGTTCATAGTGTGTGCACTTACAACGCCCTATGTACCTTACACCGGAGGTGCCCCTAAAGTGGGTTGCACTTACTAATCTATGATTTTAACAAGGGTCAAAAATTGCCAGTTTTTCAAAAACTTTGGATTTAAACACAAACTGTATTTTATCCAATCTTAAAACCATTTATATTTAATTTAAAAGACGTAACTACGTAATATAATTAAATATAAACAACCACGCAGACTGAATAATCGTAAACAACCACGCAGTTTAAAAACACGTCATAGTCAAAAACCCTTAACTATTGTCGTCTTGTGAGCCAACACAAAACGACGGTCCAATTCCTAAGTGACAAATCTTTTCGGTGCTCCCACTGGCTCCAAGCTCCATGATCGTCTCCTTGACTCCGTCTTCGGGTTTTCCTTTTAATTAAAATATTACAATATAACCGGGTTGTAAATGGCACGCAGGCCTCCCGTAACAACACACATAATAATTAAAAGATAGAATCACGGGTCATAAGGGTTTGACTACGACTTCATATAATAATTAAAACTCAACTAGTGATAATTATATGGTTAATTAATTTTAAACCTGAAAAATTTTAAGCTTATCTGGTTTAAAAAGAAAAATTTCCATATCAAAGACTTTTCCGGAAACGGATCTCACGCGGGATCCATTAACGAAAAAACAATCGAAAAACAAAACGATTCGAAATCCGGCACCGATGGCAACGACCGAAATCATCACCACCGATACCGGCCCGAACGCCATTCGACCTCCACGGATCGCCGGCGACAGCAGTGGCTCGAGAGCCACCACCGCCGCCTGTCGGTTTTTGATCGTGGCCGACGCCACGCTAGCAAACGAACACCGCTACCACCGGCAACGGCAGCGGTTCGCACCACCACTGCTGCCGTGGTAGCGCGGCGAACGGTGGTCCGACGACAGCAGCCAAAGAGCCACCGCCGCCGTCCCTCTTTGATTGGAAAACCGAAACCGGCAGTGATCGAAACCCCTTTGCGGCGGTAATCGACCACCGCCACCACCACAAATACTATCGCCACCACCAATTGGTGGCTTATACAAAATCGTTGACGACGGCAGCAGCCACTGCTACCACCGCCGTCGGTTTTCCGGCGAAAACAACTAAGCCACCACCACCGTCAACGGCAGTGGCGATAGCCACCACCGCCGATCGGTAGTTTTAATATCGATCAATTGCCGTCACCACGTTGGTGCGGCTTTCGATTGCCACCACCATTCACGCCGAAGACGGCCTTGGTGGTCGTCGATCAATCGAGGCAACCGCAAACGGCCACCATCGATCGCCACCGCCACCACAAAACGGTGGTGCGGTGATTGCAATCGACCACAGCCGCGTCCACCTCCTGTGGTGCGGCGCTGTGGTTGCGTCGAGGGGACAGCCGCCGGCCACCACCATCTGTGGTGTCGCCGGCGGTGGCTTCTGGTGGTCTGGTGGTTCGGTCGGCTAACTGCCGCCGTTCCACCACCGATTAGGTTTATACAAAATCGAATTTTTAACAACGAATTAAAACATAAAAATCAATTTTTTATCAAACCTAATAAACTGATAAACCTGATCTGCAGGTTTTAGGAAGTGGCTCTGATACCACTGTTGGGGATCATTGCGTACAAACGTGCAGCGGATAACAAAAACTCGATCCCCAAACGCGGATCCAATCCCAAACGATGCAGATACAATCAAAGGGTGTTTTCGATGGTTTACCTTATGTGATTGAATTTCCGGAAGGCTTGTAGGGAATACACCGCTACTGACACCGATTGAGAAAGCTGCTAGACCACCACTTTGGATTACCCAGAAAAACGAACACGATTCCCCCACTGGAGAAAAACGGCGCCGGTAAAGAGAGAGAAGAGAGAGAAAGTTTTCTGGGTTGTGGGATTTTAAGGCTGAATTAAAAAAATGTTAAAACTGATACCCCCAACCCCTTATTTATATGGATAAAACTTAATAAGAGTTTTATTCCATATAAAATTCTTTGGTAATTATCCCCAAATAATTTCCATAATTAATTAATCTTAATTAATATATAAATAGTTTAACTAACTATTTATTTAAAACTTTCTCATCAATTAATTAATAAACAATTAATTATTTCTCTCACGTAATCCAAACGTTCTCATTTTGGCGTGCAGCGGTGTGACCTACTAGTGTCCTATAACATTGGATACGGTAACCCTGTTACTGTCTCGCACATAATTCTAACACAACCCACTAACAGTGAAGACTTTTCTCAAACCACTGTTAGTGAGCCTACTCCCACTAATCTTCTCCCTGATCCATTAGTAAATGAAGCTTCCACTTCAGGACAGGTGTATCAGCCACCTGCTCTTCGATGGACCAAGGATCATCCCATTGATCAAGTTCTTGGTAATCCCTCCTCTGGCATTAAAACTCGACGCCAATCTGGTAACGTCTGTCTTTATGTTAATTTCATCTCTGAAAATGAACCTAAAGAAATAGATGATGCTTTGCGTGATCCTGCCTGGGTCTCAGCCATGCAGGAAGAGCTAGCAGAGTTCATCAGAAACAATGTCTGGCTTCTCGTCCCTAGGCCTCGAAAACGTACTATCATTGGTTCCAAGTGGATTTTTCGAAATAAACTTGATGAGATTGGTACTATTATTCGAAACAAGGCTCGCCTTGTGGCTCAGGGATACAGGCAGGAAGAGGGCATTGATTACGATGAAACCTTTGCTCCTGTGGCTAGGCTCGAAGCAATTCGACTTTTCCTAGCCTTCGCAGCACATATGAACTTCAAGGTTTATCAGATGGACATTAAAAATGCCTTTCTGAATGGAAAACTTAATGAAGAAGTCTATGTGGCTCAGCCTCCTGGCTTTGTAGATCCTAAGTTCCCTGATCACGTCTACAAGTTAAACAAGGCTCTCTATGGGTTAAAACAGGCTCCTCGTGCCTGGTATGATACCCTCTCAACCTTTCTTCTCTCTAAAGGTTTTGTTCGTGGAAAGATTGATAGCACCCTATTTCTAAAGAAATATCCTAAGCATATCCTTCTTGTCCAGATATATGTCGATGACATTATCTTTGGATCCACAAATCCCAAACTCTGCGAAAAGTTTGAGTTGCTCATGAAATCTGAATATAAAATGTCTATGATGGGTGAACTAACATTCTTTTTAGGACTTCAGATCAAGCAATCTGAAAAGGGAATCTTTATCAATCAAGGTAAATATGTACATGAGATGCTGAAGAAATTTGATCTCACATCCTGTACACCGATGAAGACTCCAATGGCTCCTCCTCTGTCACTTGACAAGGATTCCAAAGGGAAACCTGTTGATGTGACTCTCTACAGAGGAATGATCGGCTCTCTGCTGTATCTCACAGCTAGTCGCCCTGATATCATGTACTACATGTTTATGTGCTCGTTATCAGGCTGAACCCAAAGAATCCCATCTGACCGCTGTAAAGCGGATCTTCAGATATCTGAAGGGAACTCCTAATCTGGGTCTTTGGTACTCCAAGGACTCAGGGTTCGATCTAACTGCATATTCTGATAGTGACTTTGCAGGATGTAAGATCGACAGGAAAAGCACCACTGGTGGGTGTCACCTGCTAGGTGGCAAGTTGGTGAGTTGGACTAGCAAAAAACAGAACTCTGTGTCCACATCAACTGCTGAGGCTGAATATGTTGCAGCAGGAATCTGTTGTGCTCAAGTCTTGTGGCTGAGAAATCAACTTCAGGACTATGACATACAACTTTCCAAGACAACACTTCAGCGATAGCCATCGCCAGCAATCCTATCTTACACTCCAAGACAAAGCACATTGAAGTGAGATATCACTTCATCAGGGATCATGTGATGAATGGTGATATTGAACTCCATTTTGTCCCTACTGAATATCAGCTTGCTGACCTCTTTACCAAACCACTGGATGTAACGCGTTTCAATATGCTCATCAGTGAACTTGGGATGTTAAATCCTGATGATTGAAGTTTATCAGGACAAACAGTTGTTAAATCCTATAGAATAACTATTCTCAGGACTCTTTACTTAACAACTCCTGAACAAACTCTCATCAGAGGATGACTCTATTCAGTACTTACAAAATCTTTGTTCAACATCCGAATACTGATGATTCTCAGGTAAGTACCTCTGCTCCTGAAACCTTATCGCATTAAATGTGATAAGAGGATTTTCCCAAAACAGTACTTATCTGATAAGTACTCCAATTCCAAGAAAACAAATCTTTCACCAAAATGGAATTATCCCCTGAAAAGGTGGTTTTTATCTTTTCAAATAAAACAAACTTTTCATCTGCACTGACACGTAATGGGACGTTTCCTGTTCCCCACGACGTGTGTCAGGCGCGTGAACGCGCGTAGAACCTCCTTTTTCATCATTACGTTTGAATTTAGCCGCCCTTTTCTCTCTCATCCATTTTCTCTCTCCTACCGCGAGGTATAAAAACCTCACTCGTAATCCATTACACTCTTTACGCTCACATAATTCTCTCTAAGAACTCAAGCAAGAAAAAGCAAGAACTGTTTTCTCTCAAGAACACCAAGAACACTCACCACTTTTCTTAACAAGATCATCGTAAGTGTTTCTTTACTCTTGTTCTTTCCACATTTTAAGTTGGTATTCTTCATCTAAACAACTTATTTTGTTAAACGTTTTTCCAAAAACCCTAAGATCACTTCGTTTGATCTTAGTTTTCCCAAAATCTTCTAAGATTTTTGTTAAAACAGTTTATATGGTTTTTCTTATTTCTTTTAAGAACAATCATAAACTCTTATTTTGATATCTGTTCATCAAAATAGAAGTTCTTTTTAATACCAAAACACATTCCTTTTGTGTATTTTGGTATCTAATCCATTCCAAGTATAAAGGATTTCACCACTTTTATGAACATATTCTGTGTTCATTGAAAAGTGAAGAAAAATGCATATTTTGGATCTTTAATCATCCACATATGTTGTTTTTGTGTTTAAACAGAATGGCTGCTACTACTTCTACATCTTTGGACGCTCAGCTCTCCTCTGAGGCAACAACCTTGATGACTGCCATTGGAAACCTTCCAATAGTCATCCCCCAGCACGACTTGCAGTTCAAACCCAACAATCTGATTGGGCAATTTGACCTCCCAGCAAACAAGGCGTATCTAAAGCCTGCCAGGGACTTTCTCCTCTCAAGTCCCCTAAAGACGGCTTTCACCATCAACCCGGCTCCCAACAAACCTCTACTACTGCAACTGTGGTCCACTGCTACCACGGCCCAAGAAAGGAACTCGAAGGGCAAGATGCACGAAGTGATTAAGTTCCAGATCAAGGACGACATCATTTCGTTCGGCATCGGGACCCTGAGGAACGTGCTCAACTTCCCCAAGAAGCAGAAATTTCCTCCTTCTCCTTCCTCTGACGACGTCATCGAACTCCTGGATGCCATTGGCTACAACTGGCCTGTGAAGGAAGGCCATGATCTGGTGAAGACTGCTGCCACTGTCCACAAGACGGGGCTAAACGCTAGTTCTATTACATATGGAACATGTTTGGTCTCTGTCTGACAGGGAAGACGGGGAGCACAGAGCAATTCCCCACGGTGATTCAGAACATGGTCTACTCTACGATCAAAAATCGCAAGTTTGACTATGTCCGCTGCATCTGGGACGACATGGTCAAGAAGATCAAGTCTAGAACCAGGGTGACCAACGTTCTCTACACCAGGTTCTTCTCTGCCGTCCTGGCACTGCACATGGGTACCAACTACCCAACAGAGGGAAACTTCAACAACTACGCCTTAGGCGTGAAGTTTCTAGACCAGGTTTCTCCGAAATCTGATGATGTCCCTCTTTCTGCTGTCCTGGTTGTCCCTGAACCACAACCAGACGCAGAAGAGCAACCCATTTCTGCTCCTGCTCAAGGTATGTCCTCTCTTTTCTCATCCAAACCCTCCTCTTCTCTTTCTATGCATGCTATGTCAGTAGCTAACCCTATACTGACTTCCCCAGCTGCAACAACTTCTTTGGCGCCTCTGAAGCGCCCTCCTCCCTCTGGCTCCTCTCCTCCACCTCAGCCCAAACGCGCCAAATCCAAGGCGCAAAAGAAAAAGAAGGCACCAGCTGGTAAGAAATACTATATTACCCTGCCTCAACTTTTTAATAAACCATCTCCTTTATCTAAAACTTCTTCACCTGCAGATACTCCTATCACTGCTCCTGTCACACAAGAACCTGAGGTTGTTCATCTCGAACACTCAGAGAATGTGGAGGGTAATCGTTCTGATACCCTCCTAGCCTCAGGTAATAAATTTAAGCAACTTATTGCTATTTCTTCTTCTATGAAAGCTTCTAAGACCTCTAGTGCTCACTTAGCTACTGATATTACAGGTTCTTTAGGAGCAGCTACTGAAGACCATCCTCAATTACACCAGGATGACCCCTTCAACGATTTCATCTTCACGGACGCCGACCGTCAGCTGAACGCAGCTGAGCTACGTCGTCAGTCCGCTGAATGACAGCTGCAGGATGCTCGCTCAGCACTGCAACTGCAAGAGGAAGCTCACAAGGCCCAACTTCAGGCCATGGAGCTTGAGCTCGCCTCTGCCAAGGCCGCTGCCACTGCCGCCGAAGCCGCCGCAGCCTCTGCCACTGCTGCTGCCGCCGCCGCCCCTGCTCCTACTAGTGTCACCATCACCATACCTTGTCTGGATGCGATCCATGACAAGGTCTCTCAGGTGGCTACCTCTTCTTCCTCCCTTCAGACGTCTGTTGACGACCTGAAGGCCACGGCGCTGCCCGCTCTCTCCACAGCGGTCAACAACAACTCCACCTCCACCACCAACTTCCAACAACTAGTGGTGCAGAGGTTGGATGCACAGGAGAATGGCCTTAGAGCCCTACAGGAGAAAGTGGCTGAGCTTGCCACTGCAGTCAACACACTCACCACTGCTCCTCCTCCGCCGCCGTCGTTCACTACGGCTGATAGGGAACTTCTACAGTCCCTGCTCTCATCTTCCTTCATCACCAGGAAGCTCAACGCCAACATGGCCTCTCTCCTCCAGCGGAGTGTTTCAACAGCCGCCTTACAACAGGCACCTATTGAGGGGGAGAGACAGCCCCAGAGAGACCATTCCGTTTATTCCCCCTCCACCAACTGGAGAACCAATGAACAGGGGGAACAAACGAGGATGATGATGATGAAGAAGATGATGATGAAGACGACGACACCTTCTTCGTCGAGAAGGTGCCAGCTTCAACGCCCACTCCAGGGCCTGCACACTCTCAGGGGGAGAACCCCGGTGCACCTGGTACGTTACTACTACCATCCTCTCCCTCATCTTCTGATAACCAACCTATCTCCACCCTTCTTAAATCTAAACCTACACCTGAAACCATCACCCTTGACACCTCTTCTAAAGACTCACCAAATAATAACCTACAAATGGTTGTCTACCAACCACCCAAACAACCTACCCCTGAACCAACACCTCAACCTACACCTTCACCAACCCCTGAACCTGAAACCCAAGACGACTCTGAATTTCTGGACGTAAACTTTGGTTCTGTCACTGGTGAGATTATTCGCCTCATGGAGAATAGTCCATCAGAACAGACAAGAGCCGAACTAAGCAGAATGACTTTCAGAGTAACTCCTCTAAACCCTGAATCCATTCCTTCTAAACCAACCCGCTTTAACCCCGAAGCATCTTCCTCTAGAACCCCTGAAATCAGAGCCCCTCCTGAAACCATTTGCCTTTCATCAGATGATGAATTCATCTCTGATGACTTCTCTACCCCTGCTTCTTCTCCCAGATCTCCTCCCTCTAACTCTCCTAGATCTGAAGGTGAGAATTACCCTGACAACTCTGCTACTGTCAACAGGGATGGGCGTTTAGACGCCGTGATAGAGCGACTCGAGAGTACAAGAGTAAAAATTCCTCTTCGTACCTCTTGGGACTCCGAGTTCGCCTATCTATCACAGGAGGAATACAACAATGCTGTACAGGCTCAGGAGGAGCATAATAAAAGGCAGAAGGAAGCTTTCCTCTCTGCTCAAGCCGCTCGAAGGCTTGCATCGGATTTTGTTGAAGAAGATGCTGAAATAAGTGCTGATCCTGTTCTAGCACAGTAGGCCGCGCTGAAGGTCTTCAACAGAAACGCTGAGGAACAGACTGAAGAAGTGAACTCGGAGCTTGACTGGTGCCGAGACCGCCTACACCTCAGGAAACATGGTGCTGCTATCTCTGGAATCCATCTCAGCCGAACACGCGGCAAAAGAGCAAAAACATGGATCACCGTCAAACGCTCAGGAGTCAAGGATGTGCAACACACTCTTGACAAGTTGGAAAGATACAACTTGTCAGAGTGGAACGAGATCAGAAGCCTACTTCCCAAAGCCAACAGAAACTATCGGGCTGAAGTAGAAGAAGTTATTAATCAACTTATTGCACGCATCAGAAGAACAACCGAAATTCCTGATGACCTTCTCCAACCTTCTTCAGCACTACCTCAGTCTCCTGTTCGAAGATCAGCGGGTGCTTCAACAAGGAGACCAACTCCTTGCATGCCCAGAATGGTTGTCAAACCACTGGACCTCTCGATGCTTGATCTTTCACTCCCTCCAGAAGTCTCTCTCTCTGAAGGACAAGTCATCAGAGAACCTATTCATGGTATTTGTGTAAGCGACAACTCCAAGATCCTACGCTTTCTGCGTTTCAGCGAGCTACACAAAGCACCATATGAACACTTGGTTTCAGTTCTCTTCACTGCTCAAAAGGACAAGACAAACCAAGATAATAAAGAGATCATTCGCACTGTCAGAGCTATACTCGATCATAGAATCTCCTTCAGTGATACTCCTGTTCCAATACAAGTCAAGACTGAAGAAGTTAGCGAAGACTCTGATAGTTAGAATTTTTGTAATTTTTCTTTCAGTACTTCATTTATGTACTCTTGTATTTTCTTTACTCTTGTAACCTTATTGAGATTAATGAAAATGCAATTCAGTGCATTGTACTTTATTCCATCATAGTACTGAAAAAGATCCCTCAAAACAGTAAATGGGACATGTACCTTTATGAGTTCTATTTCCTACTGTTTTATCTAGACTTAGAAATTTTTTTTTCTTTCTAGACTTAGACAATTTCTCTACTGTCTTATCATTATCATTTAGGGGGAGATTGTTGATCCAGCTCTCCTAAGACCTGATGAAATGATAATGATCCTGAATCTTTACTTAGTGAATAGGTTTTACTTCTGTCATAGCTTGAGGAATTATCACTGAGTCTGTTCAGTGTTATTCCATGTTACTTATGTTGTAACTTATTTTTATAGTAATCAGGATCAGGATCAGGAGACGAACGAGTCTGTTCTGTAGTCTACTGATCCTGTCCACTGAAGTGAAGACCTCCCGAAGACATCAAGATCATACTCAAAGAACCATCAGCGACGTCGAAGAATTAGCTGATGACAGGAACAACATGCTCGTGATCTGAAGACGGAACTCAGTGATAGCAGGCTGCTCAAAATCGTATGACATCCTGAAGATTCATCAGGATACAAGTGACCCTGAACAACATCAGTTTCAGGACTCTAGTCACTGATCAGTATCCTGATCCTGAAGGATTAGTGTAATGTCTTAGTCTAATGCACAAAAGGATTATCCGCCTTTACTGACACAAAAGTACATAAGGACAGTCTCTTTACTGTTCCCTCCGTACTTATCAGACCTCAAGGCAACTGTTTACACACTTCCTCTTTTGCACACCATGCAAAAAGTATTTGTTTATAGTAAATAGTACATAGGACCACTTACATTGTGACACGTACACAAAAGTGAGTCTGCATGCATTTAATGCATTGGGTATAAATAGGACTTGAAGAGATGTTCTCCATACTTCTTCTTCATCCTAAATATACCCTAATCCTTTCTTTCTTTATTCCCTCTATCTTCTTTCTTTTCTTAATCTTCTCACTCTAGTGCATAGTGAAAGAACTTAGATTGTTTAGTTTAGACTTATAGTCTTTTCTATTTCCGCAACAATCTGTAAATTCATATTGTTAATACAACAAGAATTTAAAAGTGAAAATTTGTGTGATTATATTCAACCCCCCCCCCCCCCCCCCCTTCTATAATCTCAAACACTATCCTTGCTTGAAGGTCACCTCTTGGGACCAACACCAACTAATTTATCAAACATTAACCGACTTATCAGCTAGTTTAACAAACATAGTCTTAAGCTAACGTTAATTACTGTCATCTTGATCAGCCAACAATTCCGTTAGAGTTTTTATGTATTGATTGGCTAATAATTATACAGGTGGTTTTTTTTAACAGCAAATAAACACATCTGAGATATTTGGGACAATAATTATACATGTGGTTGATTATTAGTTGTTACATGTTTTTCAACTGCATACGGTTTCGTTTATAGAGAATTAAATGACATGCTTTTAGTTAGGGTGTGTTTGTTTACATCTGCATGATCCCATTCAGAGGGAAATGTCTGATTGGGTCAGACATCATTCTGTTTGGCAAAAAACAATAGCACGTCTGAATGATTAAACAAGTCTGATTCGTTCCACCTATCCATCCCCCAAACCATTTAGATCCATTCGTTTCCCAGGTTGCCCTCCATCGCTTCTTCATTCTCTCAAATCTTACAACAAAAGTCGTCCTCTTCATTCTGGTTTTTTTCTCACGTTCCACCAGCAAGCAATCAGTTCTCTTCACTGTCTCTTTTGTTCCAGCAGTTGATCATCTCGTTACTCTTGATTTTGGTTAGGCATACTCATACTCTCTTCATTAAACAACTTTATATGTTCAATCTTTGTTGCAATCTCGATTGGTAAGACCTTTTTTTCTTAACAAATTATATGTTCAATGTTGATTAGGTTTGATATTTCTTTTATTTTTTTGGGGGTTTGATTGTGTTTGATGATTTGAGTTTGATTGTGATTGATGATTTTTTATGGAACTTTGTTCTCCTTATTATCTGTGTACTACTTTGATTGGTTAAGGATGGGTTTTCTAAGACGAGTTTACATGCTTTGAATTTTATTTCAAGGTTCGTCTACTATGTGTTCGATGAAATGCCTAAGAGAAATTGATCTTGTCATTTTGGTTGTTTCTTTGGCTTGGTCATATATGGTATGCTTGGACATGTGTTTGGAAGGATATTAAGCATAACTTGTGCTTATTACAGGAGGCAAAAAGGCATGACTTGAGTTTGAAGTATAATCTTGCAAAATCATACCTCCAGTAACTTGATCTAAAAGTTTGAAATTGTAGGCACTAGGCAAGACTCATCCATAGTACTAAGCTTTAGTTATATAGATGTAGCATGAAGATGTGCAAAGGCACCACATTTTTTATTTGCTTTTTTACCCTTTCAGTTCTTGTAAACAATGTAGAGAGTTACACAGTCATTGTTTATCAGCCTCAATCTTCTTGCTAACCATTAATCCAAGAGTTATATTGTCATTTCTTCTAGTTCTCTTTTAATTCATACATGATATCATATATTGTACATTGTTGGATTATTAATTGTTTTAGATTGTACATTGTTAGTTCTCTTATGTTAAAAGAAAAATGCATCTTTAATATCATATATTGTACATTGTTGGATTATTAATTGTTTTGTATTTTCAATAAGAAATTTTATTAGGACTTTGTCAAACACGAATTTTCATTCGGCATAAGACTGAGGGTAAAATGGTAATTTTATGTCAGTCAGACTGCTAATTCAGAACAGTTTGCAGACAATCCTTTTCTATCCAGCACTATATCATACAGAGTATCTTAACCATTTTGACCACTTAATCATTCTGTACTAAATCATTCAGTTTCTACCAAACAGCCCCTTAGTTGTTGGTTTAGTTTAGTATACGTCTGATATGCATATTACTTGTTGCTACATTGTCTATAATATGAGAAAATTGTCCCACTAAATTATTTCATAGAGTTAAATCACTCTTCTAGTTATTTCTGCTATGCTTTTATCTAAATATTACTATATCTATAAATTATAGATCCGTTTTTTACAGACCTAACTAAAAAAACATTAAAAAATAAATCAAAGCGACTTTTCTTTAATAAAAAGATTCTTTTATGGATCTTGATCTGCAATTGCGGGCCCAAATATAACTTTTTTCAAGAAAATGGAGTAGCTCATTATTTTTTTGTGTTTTTTCTAGCTAAGTAGGCTAAAAATGACCGGGAATTTGTTAATCTAGTGATATTTGGAAAAAAGTGAGAAAAATAAATAAGAGACCAATTTAGATGAGTTGACTAGCTAGTTGAAACAATTTTGCAGTAATATGTCGTAGCTTCAATTCAATAGATGTTGCTTGAACATGAGACTCCAATAGTATAGAGTAGGTTTATGACGCAGTAGAAAATGCGGAAGGACTAACAGTCTTCGGAACCTAAAAAGATGAATAAAGCTTACAAGCATGAAATGCATGATGCTTAGAAAATAACAAAAAAACTCTGAAATAGATCTGAGAAAAGCTAAAACTTTATTGATGATTGAATTTATGAATGAAAAATAACAAGACTAGGAGTTGTTTAACTAGCCTATGAAATTAGTCTAGGAAACTTTAAATAAAAAAGGAAATTAAATAATCTAAAAAATACTGAAAAGGAAATCAGAAAATATAGGAAAGCTGATCAGGTAAGGAAGCTGTCCAGAGGGTCGTGACTCGTGTGCGGCTAAGGCCACGGGTCAGGTCACGGTGACAACCTAGCTCGGGGTGTCGACCTCCAGGGCCCGATGCGGGTTTGGCCACGGGTCAGGCCGCAGCATGGGTTGCGCGGTTCTCTGCCTTGGTTTTTTGTCATTCGGTTTCGTTGCTCATTGATGTGTCTTGAGGCTGTCTACTTCACTTTAGAATTGGTAGATAACCAATGTTGAGGATTTTCCTTGAAGATAATGTCACACCCTCTTTTACCTTAGAGATATGATCTAAAACTGTTTTTTGGCACTGAGTTCTTTTTTCCATAAGGGCTAAGATTTAAGGTATTCTTACAAGCACTTATATATTTCCTAATTGATAGCTTTTACAGGTATTTCTGTTTTCATGATGTGAATAAAAATAAAAGTTTCACATTAAATTTTTCCACAAGGTGAAAAGATAACTTAAATAACAGTGTTTGATAGAAAAAAAAAAAAAGATTATGCAAAGAAGTATATTTATATCAGTTTTCATGAGTCTGTAACATTTTTATGGTTTTAATTTGATTACCACTATATATAGGGTCGGTTTCAAATCGGAACTTAAATTTGATTGCCAAGTGTGAGGATGGCAGAGAGCTTGTTGTATGTGTCCTATTTCGCTTATATTCGATCTGAATAATCTTATATTATTTAGACTGAATATGCCACGTGGCGTACTCTCGACTGTCCTCACGTTCGCAATCAAATTTGAGTTTCCATTTAAACTTTCGTCTGTCTATCCATCTATGAATATCTTTGTTAGGGTTTTTTCTTGACTCATTCTCAAAGTGTTAAATTGGTTGAAGATTGTTGCTTTAATTCAATGTCTAATCGTGTTGCTCTAAAACCAATTGATAGGATATGACATATATCGAATGCATGTATTGACTTTCATTGAAGAAATGCTTAATTAGGCTATAGCCTTATACATAACTAAAATACCAAAAGGAATCCCCTTCGGCTTAATGATGGTAGAAACCACCAAAATTTATTCAAAGACTAAACTGACACGAAGGACTAGGCAAATCCTTGCTGATCCGAACGACTACTTGATGCAAGATAAAACGGTACTGGGATTCCACAGTATAGGTGACCCATACCTCAAGTTTTAGTTCATGAACTCTTGTCTTTTGGTTAATCTCGCCTTCAAACCATGCTTCATCTCAAGTACCATAGAAGGGATCGGAAGCACCGGATGACCCTCCACCAACTCAATATGGTAACGGTAAAGGATTGTAGCCGACACTATCTTCAGTTGAGATAAAGCCATGTTCTTACCCACACATGTTCTTGGACCAGCACTGAATGCAGTAAATTTGTAAGATGGCTCATATTTGATTCCTTCAGTCCCTGAAATCCACCTTTCAGGCTTAAACTCCATGCAGTCCTCACCCCATATCGATTTCATCCTTCCCATAGAATACATAGGTATAATAATTTTGGTGTTTTGATCAACTTTGTGGCCACTTGGAAGGATGTCTGGTTGTAATGGACATTTGTGGTTAAATGGAAGAGGGGGAAAAAGCCTTAATGATTCACATAAAGCTCCATGAAGGTAAACCATGCCATTTAACTCTTTTACGTTCCATCTCTCACCCACCTTTACGTCCAAATGTGTGTGAATCTCATCTAGAATCTTATCTTCCACATTTGGGTTTTTTGCGAGAATATAAAAGAACCAAGACAAAGCAATGCTCGTGGTATCCATTCCTGCAACCATCAGATTGAATAACGCGTCTCTTAGAAATTTTGTGTGATCCCAAGAAGCGTCAATTTGATTTTCAACCTCTCTCACAAGAGCTGTGAAAAGTGTGAACTTTCCCTCTTGGTGTTGAGTAGAGTTGATGTCATTATACTCATTTTGGTTTTGGGCTAAGCATTTGTATATGAGTTGATCAAGAGTTTTCCGTGCATCACTCAACTTCTTCTCTTTCCCCACTCGAATAAGTTGTAGCAGTTTCCAAAGAGATGGGGGTATAACATGCCTAAGAAAGATAGCTTCGGTAACGTATGTCAAGGCTTTGTGACATGGGATGTCAGGAAGATCAAGAGACAAGCTTTCTGGGTTGTTATCAAAGAGTAACATGCATATGGTGTCAAAGGAGAACCTTTTGAATATATCTTGCAAGTTCACCTCGGTGTCATGTTCACAGGTGGATTGAAGAACAGGTAGAAGCCCGTTTTCCACTTTGTTCCATGTAATTGTTTCCAATGAGCTCTGAAAACTTGCATGCTTGAATACAGACATGGTGATCTTGCGGTTGAACTCCCATAAGTTGCCGTCAGAATTGATGATTCCATCTCCAAAGATAGCAAAAATCTTAGAATATTTGTCACCTTTTGGATAATTACTGAAGCTTTTGCTTAGAATGTGGTGGATATTTGCAGGATCGGTGGTAAAGAGCATGTCCAGGTTGGCAAAGCAAGGACCTTTAAACATGAACGTACCACCAACTCCTATGAGTCCTTCGGTGATGTAATCATGGACTCGATAGATGTTTACAAGAGGCTCCGGTAACATGCCAACAATTGGCCAATTTGTAGGGATGATACTAGTTGTATGATTTTTCAGTCGTTTATGTATAAATCTGAACAACGAAAAGGGAATCAATAATAAGAAGAAAATGAACGAGTATTGAAGGAAAGCCATGAGAAAAGGAAGTAGATGAGTTTGTGTTTGATATGATTTATGTTGGTTGGCTCTTTAAATAACACACAAATTTAATTTTTAGGTACAACTATATCATGACTTTAATGATGGCTCGTAACATTCCTATGATATTTTTATACCGATCCTAATTATATTCGTTGCATGAAAAAATCGCGACATTTTATGATGCTTTCCAACAAAAGAGATGTATTAGTTGAAAAATCTATATAATTATAATGGATGTATTTTCAAGAACATTTTCATAATGGGCTTTTGCTATGTAGGATGAGCATCAAAACTGGGTACTTGTTTTAGGAACTGGAATCGCTCCAGAACACTCGGTTCTAGAATCGAAACCTATGTAATTAGTTTTGGTTCTGACTCTCGTTTTTTAGAACCATTAATTGTTGGTACCTGTCGAAATCAGTTCTACTATTTTTTTTTTTTAAATTATTTTATATGATTGTTATATTTAATAGATTAAAATTGGAATCATTATTTTTACCTTTTATGGTTACGGACTTACACATTTTATTTCCGATATATTTTATACAATGCTTCACAATTTTAACATGTGTTCTTTTGTTATTTTTGTTTTAGAATTTGGCCATTATTATTTATATGATTATTAGTTTTTAGTTTTCATCGTTTGTAGTAGTTTTTCATTTACATTGGACTATTTAATAACTAATAATAGCATGTCCATGTTGGCAAAGGCAGGACCTTTAATCAGAGTTGTACCACCGGTTTGTATCAGTAGTAATGCAGTGAAGTAGTCATGGATTCAATGGATGTTGTGAATTTGTAAGTTGGCTCATGGTTTTGAACCTTAACCGTAGTGAGTAAATGAGTAATAAAGATCGGTAGTTTTGATCATCATATCAAACATTTATCAATATTGACCATTTGTACAAAGTACAAACCTATAGTCTTATACTAGCCATTTAAATCTTTCATCTACGGTTTATAACCAAGGAGGTCTATTGATCTTAACAAAAAATATACAACTACTCATATATGTATTGTCTTTCATGTACGGTTTTTCAATTAGTATCGATTGATGTTGATCGATTCCGAAGGACTTTCAATCGATCTTGATGTGTTCTTGATTAGTCTCGATTGGTTTCGGTCTTGATAAAGATTGAGGCTATGATTTTACACACACAAACAAATAATAAATCAATCAATAGGTTCTTAATGAAAAATGACGGTAGTAGAGTAAGGTTAAACACACATAAACACACACCAAGTCAATGAATGGATCTCGACCTTTCTCGATAGATTTTCGATAGGTCTCACCTTGGCCTCGATGGGTGTTGAGTATTGGTGATGAAGAGCACGATACCTATGATGTCGAAGAAAGTGTTGAAGGTAATGTTGAGTTACGAACTTACGATGACAAACTATTGTACATACTTTAACGTGCATAACTATTTATAATGAATATAACATATATAGCATTTTACATAAAAAAAACGGTTAAAATGAAAATAAAAACATATTTCTTTAATTCATTTTTTAATAAAAAATTGACAAAAAGTCTAAAATGTCTTTCAATTCACAATTTTGTTAACGGTCACTAGAAAAAGAACCACATATAAATGATTTTACAAAATATAATAGTCGTCTTTTATTTTCAAAACCATTGAAGATGAAAATTATGTTAACCGACAAACTACATTTGACCGTTAGTAACTCTTAATGTTACTTTTTAGCACCTTACATCTTCAAAGCTTATTAAAATGAAGCGAAAGCCAACTCGTAACTTATATGTAAATGTTTTTAAGTTATTCATATGACAATAAAAGAAAATTTACAAAATAGCTAGCTTAAAAACTTGAGAATTTGCTCTTGACTTCTTGCCTCCTTGATTGGACCAGAATTGAAAGAAATTTTAACAAAGTCATGAAGTCAACAATTCTTAATTGTTTACTCATTGACTAGGACACATGTTGCCGTTCTATTGGACTCCTTACTCCTTACTCCAACAAGGTACATGTCACGGAGTCGTGACTCCTTGACCGAACCAACTCCCTGCCCTTCGTGCTTCTTCCCCCTTTGACTCCTTGCCTAGACATAGGTCGGTCACGGAGTCATGACTCCGTGCCCAAGACCAACTTGATCTATTGTCCAATAGAACGGCGACACGTGTCCTAGTCAAGGAGTAAGGAGTCAATAATTGTTGACTCTATGACTTTGTTAAAAAAAAATTCAATTCTGGTCCAATCAAGGAGGCAAGGAATCAAGAGCATGGAGTTAATGGCTAATTTGGTAAAAATGAGAGAGAAAAGGCTAGAAGGGTAATTTTGAGTTGTATATTGACTATATTTGCTAAATTCCCTAAAAACTTATATAATGTAGATGTTAAAAGAAAAACATGATGGGACACTTGTCAAGTCATGATAAGTTAACCCACGTGAATATAATTAACAATTTAACGTCATTTGAGTTTGTCCTTTTTGGAGTACTTTGTTTAAGTGTGAATACTCAGAGTACTATATATATAGGGGCAAACAATATATAGGGGCAAACAAACTCACTCTTCCGACACGTGTTTAAAGAACATCCTTGTCGAAGTACAAGAGTTAACAGGTGCCCAAAGGTGGTAAGTTTGCGGGTTTATGGAGCAACATTTGCAGAATTAAAACTGATTTGAGCAAGGTTAACATACCGTTAAACGGCTGGTTCCAATGTCGTATCGGCCCAAACTCTTTAGTTAGGTTTTGGAAGGATGAATGGGTTCAAGGTGGCATTTTGAAAGATCGATTTCCAAGGCTTTTTATGTTTGACTCTAACAAAAATTGTCTCGTAAAAAACAGGCTGCAATTTGATGTTAATAGTCCTTGCTCTGGTTGCCAAGTTCAATGGAAAAGGTCGCTCGTTTCGACAGATGACCTTCATGATTGGAATCAGCTGTCTGCTGCCTGCATCAACTCAGGTATACCTGGTGATCCTGAGAGCTGGTCCTGGTTACTCGACTCAACGGGGGTTTTCTCGGTCTCTTCGCTTAGGAGAGCTTTCGATGATCTTTCCATAAAAAAAAGGGGAAGGGTCTACCGTTTAATTAGATCAAAGTAATACCTGGCAAGATTAACTTGGTTGTTTGGAGGATATCACATACAAGCCTTCCCACTCTTGCGAATCTTCAAAAGAGAGGGATTCAAATGGTCTCCTCAAACTGTGCGCTTTGCGATATGGAAGAAGAAACGGAGGAACAAATTTTCGGTAGATGTTGTGAGAATATGTGAAACCCCAGGATTAATCTCCAAAAGAGCCCTTAAGGAGAGAAGGGGGGTTCCAACATATATAGTGAAGATTTGGTCCAAGTCTAGCCGATGTGGGACACTAACACGCCCCCTCCAACGAGGCTAGATGGAGGGCTGAGAAGGGCGGAGCGGCGAGGAGAGTGCCGACGTGTCAGTCCCTAGAGTGGTAGACCTTGGCTCTGATACCATGTGAGAATATGTGAAACCCCAGGATTAATCTCCAAAAGAGCCCTTAAGGAGAGAAGGGGGGTTCCAACATATATAGTGAAGATTTGGTCCAAGTCTAGCCGATGTGGGACACTAACAGATGTAGTGTTGGTCCTCTATTGTGGCCAATAAGATAGATTGTATTGTAGAAAGGGGGGTTGAATACAATCAACACAGTTTCTTCCACTTAATTCAGTTCACGACTCCTATAGAGCCTTTGTGTGAAACTAAAGTAGATTATTTGTTGAAGAGGATCAAGACTTTGTCAAGATCCAAAACAATCTTTAAGTTTAAGACACACAGCCTTTGCTTATGCACTAAGCAAGAATTAGAGGGTAGAAGATAGAAAGAAAAAGGATAGGGGTATTGAACATGGACCAGAAGTTTAGTGTTTGAAGAACACAATATGTTCATATTTATACCCCATGCATTAAATGCATGTCATACCCAACTTTACACTTGTCATGTAAAGATTGGGTTTGGTGTACTATTGTACCATAAAATAATGCCCATGCTTTGTAGAGTCATGGTCTATGGTAGATAGTAGCCTTATGGTTGACAAGCAAGGAGGGAACAGTGAAGAGACATCCCTCTTGTACTTTTTGTCAGAAAGGCAAACCAAATCCTTTTTGTGCATATAAGACAAGAAGACAAAACTAATATTCTTAAAGAACAAGTCACTGATCAGGCCTTAGAATCGTTGATCCTTGGGAAGGATCAAGGAGGCACTGTGACTTGTCTTTATTGAACGTCATGTATGTGTAGTCAGCTAGCTCTCACTGATTTCAACTTCAGATCATTCGCATCGCTGACTCTATCATCAGCTTGCATCAATAGATGGTGCTGATGGTTTTCCTAGTGACATGACTGTTTGTCTTCAGAGAATACATTAGCAGTTATCAGCTATCGCTGTTACTGAAAGGAGTCAGTGACAAGCTATCGCTGATATCATTTATGAACTATGCTCAGCAGTATGGACCTTCAGCGAACAGACTCGCTGTAGTTCCCTAAGCATCTATATTTTGCTAAGTATTCTGAGATGAAAGATAAAGGATCATTGATATTTCATAAAGTCTTAGGAAGACTGGATCAACATGTAGTCCCTTCAAAACTTGGCTTGCAGAATTCTGCAGATGGTGGAATATTTCGACTCCAACAGCCGATCTGAATCAGCTCTTACAGTGGGGCAAAGTTCTAAACTTAAGATGAGATAAGGAGATGGTGTTTATGGGATCCCTTTATGTTTTAATCTGGATTATTTGGAAACACAAAAACAATAAAATTTTCAGATCGCACACGGAAGTTAAGCATGGGAGTTTGCAAGCTACTTCATTCTTTTGGATCAAGAACAGGTGGAAGAAGGGTTCGTTTGTTGATTGGAAGACCTGGTGTACCGACCCGTTTAATGCTTTTTAGGTGGTTGTTCTCTTTTCTATCTTTTGGTTGTTTCTCTTACGGTTTGTTTTCGGACCTTTTTCTCTCTTGTATTCGTTGGTCAGCTTCATGCTATTTGGCTTAATAAATTTTGGGTTTTCTAGTCGGGGATGATGGCGTAGCCGTAGCTCCCGGTCTAGTCTTCCCCTTTCGTTGTTAAAAAAAAACAGGTGAGACGAAGACTACTTGAGAAACAGCACTAGACTACTAGTCTTCACCCTTTAATTATATAGTTGAGTTGGAACTGTTCCAAGACCTTTAGACTATGTTTGTCAAACTAGCTATTATAGCCGGGAGCTAATAAGCTAGCTATTAATTGATAAGTTGGTTAGTAGCCGATAAGCTAGCTTATGAACAAACTATGTTTGACAAAAATTAGCTTATGAGCTTGTAAAATGACCAAAAAAAGTATATTTAAATTTAATAATTAATATTAATAAGGGTATAATTGGAAAAAACTACAAAAGCTTCCAAAAAACTACTTAAAGTAACGTTTCAAAAAGCTAACTTATAAGCTAGCTTATGGTACATATTTGAATGGACTAAGTGTACACGTATGTGTTTATGACCATGGGAAATTCAAATCCCTTGCCGGCTTATCATTAATCCTACGTCATGAGGGGGCTTAAACACTTATTTTCAATATACTTAAAAAGGGGTGGGTTCAAACGAGAACGACATCAATTTAGGAGAATACGAGAATGATTTTTAGCCACCAATATTTCTTTTCAAATACATTTCCCACATCACCTCTATAGCCACCACCACCATCCATATCACCTCCACCACTACCTTCGCTGCTGCCGCCACTGCTGCCACCACCGCCTCCGCCAGCAGCACCGCCGCTGCCATCACCAACAGCAGCACCACCACCGTCGCTGCCACCACCAACAGCAGCATCACCACCACCTACATCACTTCCACCACTACCTCTACCACCACATCACCACCTATGCCTCCACCACCATCACCGGCACCGCTGTCGGCGCCACCGACATCGTCGTCGGTACCTTCGAAACCACCGTCGGTTCCTCCGGCACCACCCCCGGTAACTCCAAAACTACCGCCGATACCTCCGGCACCATCGGCACCACCACTGGTAACTTCGAAACCACCTTTGGTACCACTGACACCACCACCGGTACCTCTGAAACCACCGCCGATACCTCTGGCACCATCAAAACCACCGCCGGTATCTTCGGCACCACCGTCGGTACCTTCGAAACCACCACCGGTATAACAATACCAGCTCTGCTGGTGGTGGTGGCGGAGGTGCTGATACCATTAGTGGTGGTGGCGGGGGTGGTGCCGGTGGCGATGGCGTTGGTGGCGATGGCGGTGCTGGTAGCGGTGGTGGCGGTGGTGGCGGTAGTGGCAGAGGTAGTGTAGGTGGAGGAGTGTGGTTGGTGGTGGTGATAGAGGTGGTGGCAATGGTGTTGTAGGTGCTGGCGGAGATGGTGTGGGTGGTGGTGGTGGTGGTGTAGATGGTGGTGGCAAATGTGGTTAACATGTGATTTCAATATAAAATCATATGTGATTTAATATAACTTTGATTGGTTAATATCATGTATGATAACAATATCATATGTGATTTCAATGAAGAATCATATGTAATTTCAATGCATAATCATCAGTGATAACAATATCATATGTGATTTCAATGAAAAATCATATGTAATTTCAAGACATAATCATGTGTGATAACAATATCATATGTGATTTCAATGAAGAATCATATGTAATTTCAATACAAAATCATATGTGATTTAATATAAGCTGATGTGTTAAGTTGTGATTTAAATGCATAATCATGTCTGATCACAAGATCATATGTGATTTCAATGCAGAATCATAGATGATTTCAATGCAAAATCATCAATGCAAAGTCATATGTATAATGGCGGTGGCGAAGGTGGTGCTGCTGCTACTGGCGGCGAAGGTTATACTAGTGGTGGTTTTGAAGGTACCGATGGTGGTGTTGGAGGTACCGGCGATGGTTTTGGTGGTGCCGAAGGTCCCGGCGGTGGTTTCGATGGTGCCGGAGGTACCGGCGGTGGTTTCGGAGGTGCCGGCGGTGCTTTCGGAGGTACTGGCGGTGGTGTCGGTGGTACCGGCAGTGGTTTCGGAGTTACAGATGGTGGTGCCAATGGTGCCAGAGGTACCGGCGGTGGTTTCAATAGTGTCGGAGGTACCGGCGGTGGTTTCAATAGTGTCGGAGGTACCGGCGGTGGTTTCGGAGGTACCGGTGGTGGTTTCAAAGTTACCGATGGTGGTGCCAATGGTGCCGGAGGTACCGACGGTAGTTTCGGAGGTACCGGCGACGGTGTTGGCGGTGCCGACAGCGGTGCCGGTGATGGTGGTGGTGGTGGTGGTGGTGGTGATGGTGGTGTGGTAGTGGAGGTAGTGGTGGTGGTGTTGGAAGTGATGTGGGTGGTGGTGGAGCTGCTATTGGTGGTGGCAGAGGTGGTGCTGCTGGCGGAGGTGGTGGCGGTGGTGGTGGTGGTGGCGGCGGCAGCGGAGGTGGCGGTAGCATTGGTGGTGGTGGAGGTGGGGGAAATGGTAGCCATAAAGGTGGTGTGGGTGATGTATTTGAATTACAAAAATGGGTGGCTAGGAATCATTCTCGTAATCTTTTAAAAAGTTGTCATTCTCGTTTGAACCTCCCTGTACTTAAAAATGGGTCTGTATAACTACAAATTTAATTTTAATATATTCTTGTATCATAAAAAATGACATTGAATTTTAGAAATATTAATAATTTATATAAAACAGTTTTTCAATATTCCTTTTTTTTTTAAACAACAATTCATTAGAAGCTAGCTAGAGAGTTACAACTTGTCAAATCAATTACAAGGAGAGGTTCTCCACTTTATGAAGTTCTTTTGACACTCCTTTCGCTTAAGGATTATCCACAACAAAACCGAAACATATCTTCTAACCTTAGTAGACGGTAAAGAGTACTTTCAAAGATGGATCTATTGCGGAAGCACCAGATTGAGTAACATGTTACCATTTTTCCTGGTATTTCTAGCAAGCTCAATCAAACTTTTTAACAACTGTCAATCTTATTTAGAGGGCCATTAATATAATGGTTTTCATCATTTTAAACTATTTGTGCTGAAACAAATTTTTTAACAACCATTGATCTTAGATTGAAAAGTTTATGTTCGTTATAGTTTGACATCTTATTTCTGCATTTGAGATAAGAGAACTAAAAATTCATGCACTCAATATTAGGTAGTAAGGAGTCAATAATGTATGAAAAAGTGAAGTAGTTTTGAAATCATAAATATAGATATAACTTAGGTAGTTAGCTCATTTCACATAGTTGTTGTTTCAAAAAAATAGGAGTTTTCTTAGTTAATAACAAGAAATCTACTATATTTTAACACAAAAACAAATTTGTGTGGATGGAATAATCAAAATGGTATATGGAAGATGAGTGATGGAGTATATATTAAAGTTTATAGGCAAAGATAGTTTTTACATACTAGTACAAGATAAAAAAACTTAAAAGAAACAATAAACGATACTATAAAATGAAACACCAATTAACGTTTTACAAATTTCTTATCTAATGTAACTAATTAATAGATGATTGTCCCTTTAATATGATGCTATTTTTCTTGAGGGGTCCTACTATATACTATTTTTTTGTTTTTATTTATATTTTTTGTAAATTACTACTATGTAGTATATATACTAAAAAAATTTAGTCCCTTATTTCGTTTGGGCCCTTGGTATATGTCGGCCCACCGTCCACGGTGAAGGCCCTGAAGATAGTTAGAAAGAGCCAAAGACGCTATAGATTTATAATTAATTTATAAAATACATTTATAAATGGGTTAAGTTCTTGTGAGACCAAGTCTTTTTGGTGAGATTGGTGAGACCAACATATTTTATTAAAACATTTGTGAAGGTAAAAAAAATTGAACATTCATCGTTAAAACATACTAAAAAACATTATCGAAAAAAAATTCCAAAAAAAGGTTAAAAAACAAAACTTTCACAGTAGTTTTTTTTTTTTGAAGGTTTGCATTATATATATGTAACCTTCACAGAACTTGAGCTGTGAAGGTTTCGTTTTTTAGCTTGTTTTCGATATTTTTTTGCATCGAAAGTGATTTTTAGGTCTGCGTATTCGAGTTTTATGTACATTCACGGTGTTTTTTTGTGAAGTTTCATACGTTAGGTATTGGTCTCACGCGGTCTCACGGTAACAGCTTGGTCTCACCTGATCCTAAGTCTTTATAAATAGTTAAACTTATAAATATAAATCGAGTCTGCAAAACCGGGTCCAAAATCGGGTCTTAGAACCGGTCTGGCTAAGAATCAAAGAACCGGTCTCCAGAATCGGGTCTGGTGAGACTCGAACCGGGTATGCCAAAATCGGTTTTCTGGAGAATCGGTTTCGAGTTTTTTTCGATCGGGTCCGATAAAACCGTTTTTTTTGTGCATCTCTAGGTTTGAGGTGTCTCCTGCTTAAAACAAAATTGGATTTGGATCTGGGCTAAAACATAAAAGCTAGCTATAACATAACTGCAATTAGGCCCAAGAATTTTGGGGGGTTCTGTTAACCCTGGTTGGAACGTGCCAATTGCATCTCAATTAATATGGTTTATGACAATTTTTAAACTGTCAAATAATTGTTAATTTCTTTGTTGTATATATGTGTGTGTAAAAAACTGCAGAACTATGCGTTTATTGGTAGTGTAATAACACTTTATGGCTTAAATTATTGGTCCAATAATCTTCTTGAAGCCGAGTTATCTATATATACAAAAGCTATTGTTAGTTTTCTTTCTTAAATTCAAGATATCCAGCTGCATGCTTAGTATGGATTTGTTAAAAGTGGATTAGTTCATTCATCCAAGAAAGAAGTTACTTTGATCTCGTCAATTTGAATCAAATCAAGCTTAGAACATAGCATTGTGAAGTTATATATGGGTATTTTTCCAATCCATAATGGTGATTTGATTTTCATGCTTGGTGTTAATGATAATAAATTTTTTGTTCATTTCTATAACTTTGACAATTTAACAATAATATATTTCGCACATCAAGCAAATAATAGTTTAACTTAATTCATATAGGATTTAACGACAAACTCAATAAAAAACATGACAAATGACATAATTGTAACAGATAAGACCATTTTCTTTTGCAAGTACATTTATCACCTTATATAACTTCCATACATAATTCAACTTGCTTTGTGTTCATGAAGATTTTATTATTATATGAAGTATTAAGTTATGCAAATGAAATACTCAAATTTTAGTTCACGTTTTCAATTCTTTTTGTTAATCTCACCTTGAGGCCATGCTTCATCTGAAGTACCATAGAATTTGCTGGCAGTACAAGATGACCTTCCACCAGCTCAATATGGTAACGGAAAATGATAGCAGTAGAGACTATCTTCAGTTGAGATAAAGACATGTTCTTACCCACACATGTTCTTGGACCAGCATTAAATGGTGTGAATTTGTAAGTTGGCTCATGCTTAATTCCTCCACTTTTTGTAATCCATCTTTCGGGCTTAAACTCCATGCAGTCCTCTCCCCATATTGATTTCATCCTTCCCATGGAATACATAGAAAGAATGATTTCGGTGTTTTGATCAACTTTATGGCCACTTGGAAGGATGTCTGGTTGTAATGGAGATTTGTGGTTAAATGGAACAGGAGGAAAAAGCCTTAAGGATTCACATAAAGCCCCATGAAGGTAAACCATTTCGTCCAACACTTCTGCATTCCATCTCTCACCCACTTTTACCTCCAAATGTGTGTGAATCTCTTCTAGAATCTTATCCTCTGCAGTTGGGTTTTTTGCGAGCATATAAAAGAACCAACATAGAGCGCTGCTCGTGGTTTCTTTTCCTGCACCCAACATATTAGAGAAAGTGTCTCTTAGAAATTTTTTTAGATCACAAGAAGTGCCAATCTGATAAACTTTGAACTCTCTAATGAGAGCTGTGTAAAAGACAAACTTTCCCTCTTGGTGTGGAGAAGAGTTGATATTATTGTACTTATTCTGGTTGTGAGCTAAGCATTTGTATATGAAATGATCAAGAGTTTTCCATGCATCACTTAACTTCTTCTCTTTCCCCACTCTTAGAAGTTGTAGCAATTTCCAAAGGTATGGGGGTATAACATGCCTAAGCAAGATAGCTTCTTCAATATCTGTCAAGGCCTTGAGATAGGGAACACAAGGAAGATCAACAGACAAGCTTTGTGGGTCGTTATCAAAGAATAACTTGCAGATGGTGTCAAAAGAGAACCTTTGAAATATATCTTGCAAATCCACTTTGGTGCCATGTCCACAGGTGGATTCAAGAACAGGAAGAAGCCCATATTCCACCTTGTTCCATGTAATTGTTTCCAACGAACTCTGAAATGCTGGATGGTTGAATACAGACATGGTGATCTTACGGTTTATCTCCCATAACTTGCCGTCAGAATTGAGTATTCCATCTCCTAGGATAGAAAATATCTCAAAAAATTTGTCACCCTTGGGGTAATTGCTGAAGTTTTTGCTTAGAATGTGGTGGATATTTGCAGGATCAGCCGTAACGAGCATGTCCATGTTGGCAAAGGCAGGACCTTTAATTACAGATGTACCACCAACTTCTATCAGTAATTCAGTGGCGTAGTCATGGATTCGATGAATGTTAACAAGAACACCGAGTATCATGCCTACAACCGGCCAATTTGTAGGGATAGCAGTTATATGGTTTTGATGTCGCCTACATATAAATATTAAAAACAACATCAAAATAAACAATGAAGAGAGAATGGTTGAGTATTCGAGGAAAGCCATGGGAGAAAGAAAGAGATGAGTCTATCTTTGATCGGACGAATGGTTCATATATAATAGTAAATGACATTTAATTATCGTACCGTTTGAAAGATCTAAATTACTATCATAGTTGAAGACTATTAGTTTAAGAAGTGGCATTTATTATAAAAACTTACATTTATCGTAGAGTTTACACACACATTTTGAACAGTAACATTTTTTTAATATTTTTCCTCTCTTATGAACAGTAAACTTAATATTATTTTAATTAAATTATAGCTCTTAACCAACTTTTTTTAATATTTTAATCCTTATGAACAGTAAATTTAATAATAATTTAATCAATTTAGTTTTGAAAGTTACATTTTAGCCCCTTAGATTTATAATCTTTATTCACTTTATACCTTTTAGTTTCCTATATTTCATTTCATGTTTTAGCCATATATCGTATACCGGCTAAAATATGTTTAAAAAATGCGTTTCAATTTAAACAAATTATGTCATTATAATCGTATCGTCGATACATTTGAAATTAGCCTAATATTGAATATTTTTTTAGCTAATTATCTTATTCTATATCATATATATTACGATTATATATTTACTCAAAAATAGTAAAAGGGCTAAAAATGTTATTTATTCAAACTCATTAATCAAAATTTTATTACAACAAGTTCGAATTGTAAAAGTTACGGTTTACCCCCGTAGACTTATAATACTGATTCACTTTATATCTTTTAATTTTCTATATTTCCTTTTTACGTTTTAGTTGTATGTCGTATATTTGTCAAAATATGTTTAAAAAATACGTTTTAATTTTAACAAATTATGTCATTATAATCGGGTCGTCAATACCTTCGAAACTCTTAATAATAATGATAAAATAGTTAAGCGGTCAAAAATGTCTTAATCAGACTTTTATTATATATAGTACGATTACATGTGTATTAAAAAATAGTTGAGCGGTTAAAAAGGTCTTACTCAAACTTTTATTATAAAATAATAATAATAATAATAATCTATCAGAATAAGCTACATTTTTTTCTCCACCGATACTATATGTAGTACGATTATATATGTATTAAAAAATAGTTAAAGAGTTAAAACCGTCACTTAGTCAAACTCATTAATCAAACTTTTATAATAATAATAATAATAATAATAATAAGCGTTCTCAATCAGATTATACTTCATTCTTCATATTGAAATTACATATTCGGAATCCTGGCTACGAATCCTTCTTAGAGGTAAAAATTTCACTCTCTTTTATTATATTTATATATCATCTAAAACTCTTTCCTTCTCTCTAAGATTACTCTTCGATTGTTAAAGAAACTATCAATAGAATTACATATTCGGAATCCTCGCCACGAAACCTTGCTAGAGGTATAAAATTTTTTACGTCTTTATTACTTTAATGTGGGGCATTGAGATTTATTAGTATTAGTGATACATACATTTATCATAGTGTTTAAACCATTTTTTAAATATTTTTTCATCTAAAATATCTTTTAGACCATGACCAATGCCCCGGTTGGTCCTATACACGTGACCCATTATCAGGAAAAAAATTGCAATAGCTAAATGATGGTGTGCAATATTAATTTAGTTGTGAAAGTTACATTTAATCCCCTTAGACTTATATTTATTCACTGTCTATCTTTTAGTTTTCTATATTTCATTTCACGTTTTAGCCATATATCGTATACTGGCTAAAATATGTTAAAAATTGCGTTTTAATTTAAACAAATTACACAATTATAATCGTATTGTCGATACCTTCGAGATGAGGCTAATACTGAAATTTTTTTTTATCTAATTATCTTATTGTATACCATATATATTACGATTATATATTTACTCAAAAATAGTAAAAGGGCTAAAACTATCATTTAATCAAACTCATTAATCAAAATTTTATTTATAATAATAATAAAATAATACAATTATATTATTAGAATTGTAAAAGTTACGGTTTACCTTCTTTCGTTAATGACACTCGGTAATAATCATCTCAATAACTTTAAATCGTCTACAGCTTCAAAATTTAGTTATAAAAAACGTTATATACATAATGACCCGCGACGAAGCGCGGGTATCAAAACCTTGTTTATCAACAACTTTTATAGTTGTTGATACCTATTATTCAATACTTTATTATTTAATATAATTTATCTTAGTGTGAAAAATTATTGGGTGGATGAAAATTGTCAATGTGTTGGTCCCAAGTAGGTGACCTTCAAGCTAGGATAGTGTTTGGGATTATAGAAGGGGGGGGTGAATATAATCACACAATTTTTCACTTTTAAATTCTTGTTATATTAACAATATGAATTTACAGATTGTTGCGGAAATAGAAAAGACAAATAGTCTAAACTAAACAATCTAAGTTCTTTCACTATGCACTAAGTGAGAAGATGTAAGAAAGAAGATAGAGGGTAATAAGAGAGAAAGGACTTGAGTATTTTTGGATGCAGAAGAGGTATGGAGAAAATCTTCTCCACGTCCAATTTATACTTCATGCATTAAATGCATGCAGACCTACTTTTGTGACGTGTCACGCTGTAGTTGGTCTGTTGTACTATTTACTATAAACAAATACTTTTTGCATGGTGTGCAAAAGGAGTATGTTTGCAAACAGTTGCCTTGAGGTCTGATAAGTACGGAAGTGAACAGTAAAGAGACTGTCCTTATGTACTTTTGTGTCAGTAAAGGCGGATAATCCTTTTGTGCATTAGATTAAGACACTTTTCTAATCCTTCAGGAGCAGGATACTGATCAGTGGCTAGGGTCCTGATACTGATGAAGCTCAGGGTCACTTGTATCCTGTTGAGTCTTCAGGATGTCATACGATATTGAGCAGCCTGTTATCACTGAATTCCGTCTTCAGATCACGAGCATGCTGTTCCTGTCATCAGCTATTTCTTCGACGTCGCTGATGGTTCTTTGTGTATGATCTTAATGTCTTCAGGAGGTCTTCACTTCAGTGGATAGGATCAGTCGACTGCAGAACAGACTCGTTCGTCTCCTGATCCTGATCCTGATTACTATAAAAATAAGTTACAGCATAAGTAACATGGAATAACACAGAACAGACTCAGTGATAATTCCTCAAGCTATAACGGAAGTAAAAACCTATTCACTAAGTAAAGATTCAGGATCATTATCATTTCATCAGGTCTTAGGAGAGCTGGATCAACAATCTCCCCCTAAATGATAATGATAAGACAACAGAGAAATTGTCTAAGTCTAGAAAGAAAAACAAAATTCTAGGTCTAGATAAAACAGTAGGAAATAGAACTCATAAAGGTACATGTCCCATTTACTGTTTTGAGGGATCTTTTTCAGTACTATGATGGAATAAAGTACAATGCACTGAATTGCATTTTCATTAATCTCAAACAGATTACAAGAGTAAAGAAAATACAAGAGTACATAAGTGGAGTACTGAAAGAAAAGATTACAAAATATTCTAACTATCAGAGTCTTCGCTAATATATTCAGTCTTGACTTGTATTGGAACTGGAGTATCACTGAATGCGATTCGATGATCGAGTATAGCTCTGACAGTGCGAATAATCTCTTTATTGTCTTGGTTTTCTTTATCCTTTTGAGCAGTGAAGAGTACTGAAACCAAGTGTTCATATGGTGCTTTGTGTAGCTCACTGAAACGCTGAAAGCGTAGGATCTTTGAGTTGTCGCTTACACAAATACCATGAACAGGTTCTCTGATGACTTGTCCTTCAGAGAGAGAGACTCCTAAAGGGAGTGAAAGATCAAGCATCGAGAGATCCAGAGGCTTGACAACCATCCTGGGCATGCAGGGAGTTGGCCTTCTTGTTGAGGTGCCTGCAGATCTTCGAATAGGTTGCTGAGGTAGGACTGAAGAGTAGTGGAGCAGGTCATCAGGTATTTCCGTTGTCCTTCTGATGCGTGCAATAAGTCCTTCGATGACTTCTTCTACTTCAGCCCGATAGTTCTTGTTGGCTTTGGGAAGTAGGGATCTGATTTCGTTCCACTCTGACAAGTTGTAACGATCTAACTTGTCCAGAGTGTGTTGCACGTCCTTGACTCCTGAGCGTTTGACGGTGATCCATGTTTTTGCTCTTTTGCCGCGAGTTCGGCTGAGATGGATTCCAGAGATAGCAGCACCATGTTTTCTTAGGTGTAGACGATCTCTGCACCAGTCAAGCTCAGCGTTTACTTCTTCAGTCTGTTCCTTTGTATTTTTGTTGAAGACCTTCAGAGCAGCCTTCTGTGCAAGAATAGGATCTGCACTTATTTCAGCATCTTCATCCACAAAATCTGATGCAAGCCTTCGGGCGGCTTGAGCAGAGAGGAAGGCTTCCTTCTGCTTTTTATTGTGCTCCTCCTGAGCCTGTACAGCAGCGTTGTATTCTTCTTGTGATAGATAGGCGAACTCGGAGTCACAAGAGGTACGAAGAGGAATTTTTACTCTTGTACTCTCGAGTCGCTCTATCACGGCGTCTAAACGCCCATCCCTGTTGACAATAGCAGAGTTGTCAGGGTAATTCTCACCTTCAGATCTAGGAGAGTTAGAGGGAGGAGATCTGGGAGAAGAGGCAGGGGTAGAGAAGTCATCAGAGATGAATTCATCATCTGATGAGAGGCAAATGGTTTCAGGAGGGGCTCGGGTTTCAGGGGTTCTAGAAGAGGATGCTTCAGGGTTAAAGCGGGTTGGTCTAGAAGGAATGGTTTCAGTGTTTAGGGGTGTTACTCTGAAAGTCATTCTGCTTAATTCAGCTCTTGTCTGTTCTGATGGACTATTCTCCATGAGGCGAATAATCTCACCAGTGACAGAGCCAAAGTTCACATCCTGAAAGTCAGAGTTTTCTTGGTTTTCAGGCTCAGAGGTTTGTTTAGGAGAAGAATGGGGTGTTGGTTCAGGGGTAGGTTGTTTTGGTGGTTGGTAGACAACCATTTGTAGGTTGTTTATTAGAGAGTCATCAGAGGAGGTGTCGAGGGTTATGGTTTCAGGTGCAGGTTTTGGTTTAAGGAGAGAAGAGATTGGTTGGTTATCAGAGGATGAGGGAGAGGATGGTAATAGTAACGTACCAGGTGCACCGAGGTTCTCCCCCTGAGATTGTGCAGGCCCTGGAGTGGGCGTTGGGGTTGCAGCCTTCTCGACGAAGATATCGTCGTCTTCATCATCATCTTCATCTTCTTCATCTTCCTCGTTCATTCCCCCTTGTTCGTTGGTTCTCCAGTTGGTGGAGGGGGAATAAACGGACTGGTCTCTAGGCTGTCTCTCCCCCTCAACAGGTGCCTGGACCAAGGCGGCTGTTGATAAGTTCCTCTGGAGGAGAGAGGCCATGTCGCTAAGGACTTTGCGTGAGATGAAAGAAGATGAGATCAGGGATTGCAAAACATCCCTGTCTGCCGCGGTGAATGACGGAGGCGGTGCAGGAGCAGAGGTGAGGACGTTGACAGCAGTGGTGAGGCCAGTCACCTGCTCCTGGAGGGCGCGGAGCCCTGCTTCCTGAGCATCCAACCTCTGAACCACTGTTGATTGGAAAGTGGTGAGAGAGTTGGTGCTGTTGTTGATGGTGGTGGAGAGTGCAGGCAGAGCAGAGGCTTTCAGGTCATCAATAGATGCCTGAAGGTTGTTGGAGGAGGTGGCCACTTGTGAGACCTTGTCATGGATGTTATCCAGACAAGGAATCGTAAGGGTAACTGCCGTAGGCGGCGGAGTGGCGGCGACGGCGGCGGCAGCGGCATTGGCGGCGGCGGCTTCAGCGGTACTGGCAGCGGCCTTTGCAGCGGCAAGCTCCAGTTCCAACGCCTGGAGGCGTGTCTGGTGCTCGTCCTCCTTCTGTTGGAGAGTTGTGCGTGCCTCCTGCAATTGTCGTTCAGCGGACTGCCGACGTAGCTCAGCTGCATTCAGCTGACGATCGGCGTCCGTGAAGACAAAGTCATTGAAGGGGTCATCCTGATGAAGTTGGGGATGCCCTTCAGTGGCTGCTCCTAAAGAACCTGTAGACAGAGTAGCTAAGTGAGTACTAGAAGACTCATTAGCTTTCATAAAAGAAGAGACAATAATATTTTGCTTAAAAGTATTACCTGAGGCTAGGAGGGTATCAGAGCGATTACCCCCATGTTCTCTGAGTGTTCGAGGTGAACAACCTCAGGTTCTTGTTGTACAGGAGCAGAGATGGAAGCATCAGCCGCCTGTTTCTTTTTCTTCTGCGCCTTCGACTTGGCGCGTTTTGGAGGAGGTGGAGGAGTGGCAGAGGAAGGTTGGGGGCGCTTCTGGAGCGCAGATGAAGTGTTTGCAGCTTCAGTGGGAGAGGTGGAGTGCTCTTCATCCTCCTGAACTGGTTCAGGAACTACCAGAACAGTGGAGAGAGGGACGTCGTCAGGTTTTGGAGCAACCTGATCCAGGAACTTAGGCCCGAGGGCGTAGTTGTTGGAGTTCCCGATTTTGGGGTAGTTTGGCCCCATATGCAGTTCCAGGACTGCCGAGAAGAATCTGGTGAAGGCGACGTTGACGACCCGCTTCGTGTTCCTGACCTTCTTGACCATGTCCTCCCATATGCAGCGAGCATAGTCAAACTCGCGATTTTTGATCGCTGAGAAGACCATGTGCTGAATCACGGTGGGGAACTGCTCCGTGCTTCCTGTCTTGCCAGATAAGCACAGGCCAAACGTGTTCCATATATAATAGAATGTAGCGTTCAGGCCTGTCTTATGGACAGTCGCAGCAGTCTTGGGAAGCATGACGCCATCCTTCACAGGCCATCTGTAGCCAATGGCGTCCAAGAACTCGATGATTTCGTCGGAGGTAGGAGCAGGAGGGAAGCGTTTCTTCTTTGGGAAGTTCAGCACGTTCCTCAGAGTTCCGAAGCCAAAGGAAATGATATTTTCCTTGATCTGGAACTTGATGACCTCCCTTAGGACACCTTTGGAGTTCCTTTCCTTAGCAACAGTGGCAGTAGACCATAGTTGTTGCAGCATTGGTTTGTTCGGCTTCGGGTCTATTGTAAAAGCCGTCTTCAGGGGGCTGCTCAGGAGGAAGGTCTTAGCAGGCAGCAGATATTCTTTGCCTTCTGGAATGTCAAACAGGCCAACGACGTTGTTCTGCTTGAACTGTACGTCGTGCTGCGGAATTACGATCGGCAGGCTTTCAGTAGCGGTTTGCAGAGGTGTAGCTTCGGAAGAGAGTTGGGCGTCCAAGGAGGAAGTAGTAGCAGCCATCCTGTTAAACACAAAAATAACATATGTGGATGATTAAAGATCCAAAATATGCATTTTTCTTCATTTTTCAATGAACACAGAATATGTTCATAAAAATGGTGAAATCCTTTATACTTGGAATGGATTAGATACCAAAATTCACAAAAAGAATGTGTTTTGGTATTAAAAAGAAACTTTTATTTTGATGAGAAGATATCAAAATAAGAGTTTATGATTTTTCTTAAAAGAAATAAAAAAATCATATAAAATGTTTTAACAAAAATCTCAGAAGATTTTGGGAAAAACTAAGATCAAACGAAGTGATCTTAGGGTTTTTGGAAGAACGTATACCAGAATAAGTTGTTTATTTGAAAAAAGCCAACTTACAATGTGGAAAGAACAAAGAAAAAGAGACACTTACGATGATCTTGTGTAAAGGAAAGTGATGAGTGTTCTTAGTGTTCTTGAGAGAAAACTTGTTCTTGCTTTTTCTTGCTAGATTGCTTAGAGAGAATTTGTGAGCGTAAAGAGTGTGAAGGATTATGAGTGAGGTTTTTATACCTCGTGGTAAGAGAGAGAAAATGGATGAGAGAGAAAAGAGCGGCTAAATTCAAACGTAATGATGAATAAAGGAGGTTCTACGCGCGTTCACGCGCCTGACACACGTAGTGGGGAACAGGAAACGTCCCATTATGTGTCAGTGCGGATGAAAAGTTTGTTTTATTTGAAAAGATAAAAACCGCATTTTCAGGGGATGATTCCATTTTGGTGAAAGATATGTTTTATAGGAATCAGAGTACTTATCAGATAAGTACTGTTTTGGGAAAATCCTCTTATCACATTTAATGCGATAAGGTTTCAGGAGCAGAGGGAAAAAAATACTTACCTGAGAATCATCAGTATTCGGATATTGAACAAAGATTTTGTAAGTACTGAATAGAGTCATCCTCTGATGAGAGTTAGTTTAGGAGTTGTTAAAGAAAGAGTCCTGAGAATGATTATTCTATAGGATTTAACAACTGTTTGTCCTGATAAACTTCAATCATCAGGATTTAACATCCCAAGTTCACTGATGAGCATATTAAAACGCGTCACATCCAGTGGTTTGGTAAAGAGGTCAGCAAGCTGATATTCAGTAGGAACAAAATGGAGTTCTATATCACCATTCATCACATGATCCCTGATGAAGTGATATCTCACTTCAATGTGCTTTGTCTTGGAGTGTAAGACAGGATTATTGGCGATGGCTATTGCTAAGGTATTGTCACAGTAGATAGGAATTTTAGAAAGTTGTATGTCATAGTCCTGAAGTTGATTTCTCAGCCACAGGACTTGAGCACAACAGATTCCTGCTGCAACATATTCAACTTCAGCAGTTGATGTGGACACAGAGTTCTGCTTTTTGCTAGTCCAACTCACCAACTTGCCACCTAGCAGGTGACAACCACCAGTGGTGCTTTTCCTGTCAATCTTACATCCTGCAAAGTCACTATCAGAATAAGCTGTTAGATCGAACCCTGAGTCCTTGGAGTACCAAAGACCCAGATTAGGAGTTCCCTTCAGATATCTGAAGATCCGCTTTACAGCGGTCAGATGGGATTCTTTGGGTTCAGCCTGATAACGAGCACATAGACATGTAGAATACATGATATCAGGGCGACTAGCTGTAAGATACAGCAGAGAGCCGATCATTCCTCTGTAGAGAGTCACATCGACAGATTTCCCTTTGGAATCCTTGTCAAGTGTCAGAGGAGGAGCCATTGGAGTCTTCATCGGTGTACAAGATGTGAGATCAAATTTCTTCAGCATCTCATGTACATATTTACCTTGATTGATGAAAATTCCCTTTTCAGATTGCTTGATCTGAAGTCCTAAAAAGAATGTTAGTTCACCCATCATAGACATTTTATATTCAGATTTCATGAGCAACTCAAACTTTTCGTAGAGTTTGGGATTTGTGGATCCAAAGATAATGTCATCGACATATATCTGGACAAGAAGAATATGCTTAGGATATTTCTTTAGAAATAAAGTGCTATCAATCTTTCCACGAACAAAACCTTTAGAGAGAAGGAAGGTTGAGAGGGTATCATACCAGGCACGAGGAGCCTGTTTTAACCCATAGAGAGCCTTGTTTAACTTGTAGACGTGATCAGGGAACTTAGGATCTACAAAACCAGGAGGCTGAGCCACATAGACTTCTTCATTAAGTTTTCCATTCAGAAAGGCATTTTTAATGTCCATCTGATAAACCTTGAAGTTCATATGTGCTGCAAAAGCTAGGAAGAGTCGAATTGCTTCGAGCCTAGCAACAGGAGCAAAGGTTTCATCGTAATCAATGCCTTCTTCCTGCCTGTATCCCTGAGCCACAAGGCGAGCCTTGTTTCGAATAATCGTACCAATCTCATCAAGTTTATTTCGAAAAATCCACTTGGAACCAATGATAGTACGTTTTCGAGGCCTAG
The DNA here is from genome assembly GCA_030169165.1 of Centaurea solstitialis. Taxonomy (NCBI): domain Eukaryota; kingdom Viridiplantae; phylum Streptophyta; class Magnoliopsida; order Asterales; family Asteraceae; genus Centaurea; species Centaurea solstitialis. The sequence goes on from CM058043.1 coordinate 87,254,964, forward strand.
GGATGAGAAGCCAGACATTGTTTCTGATGAACTCTGCTAGCTCTTCCTGATTGGTTGAGACCCAGGCAGGATCACGCAAAGCATCATCTATTTCTTTAGGTTCATTTTCAGAGATAAAATTTACATAAAGACAGACGTTACCAGATTGGCGTCGAGTTTTAATGCCAGAGGAGGGATTACCAAGAACTTGATCAATGGGATGATCCTTGGTCCATCGAAGAGCAGGTGGCTGATACACCTGTCCTGAAGTGGAAGCTTCATTTATTGATGGATCAGGGAGTAGATTTGTAGGAGTAGGCTCACTAATAGTGGTTTGAGAAGAGTCTTCACTGTTAGTGGGTTGATCAGGTTCAGATGGTATGATTTGGGTGATTGGAGTGGCATTTATCAGAGGTGGAGAGGATGTTTCAGTGGGTGGTAAAGGAGGATCTTCTTCAAAACCATCAGGAAGGTCTTGAGGAGATGGATCAGCAATAGGAGGTTCAGGGACTTGAAAGAAAGAATCAGCCCACTGATTGATTTCAGAATTATCATTTGGGTGAGGGAAAGTAGGACCCGATTCATCAAACATGACATGAATCGTTTCCTCTATAGCTTGTCTTCGTTTGTTGAACACACGGTAGGTTTTAGAAATGGATGAGTATCCAAGGAAAATTCCATCATCAGATTTGGAATCAAACTTCCCAAGATTATCTTTGTTGTTTAGGATGTAGCAAACACAACCAAAGATATGGAGATGTTCGATTGATGGCTTCCTGTTACGAAAGAGTTCGTAAGGAGTTCTTCTGGAGCGTTTGACTATCAGAGATCTGTTCTGAGTATAGCAAGCAGTATTTACAGCTTCTGCCCAGAACTGAGTGGCAAGGTTGGCTTCACTCAGCATAGATCTTGCAGCTTCAATCAGCGTCCTGTTTCGTCTTTCAGCAACACCATTTTGCTGAGGAGTTCTTACAGAGGAGAAGTTCTGAGAGATACCTTTCTGTTCGAAGAAGGTTTCCAGGGTACTGTTTTTAAATTCAGTTCCATGGTCACTTCTTATTGATCGAACAATAAGGTTGTTGAGCTTTTCCATCTTCCTGACGAACAGGATGATTTCTTCAGGAGCATCACTCTTGGCACGAAGAAAGAATACCCAAGTGTATCTGGAATATTCATCAACAATTACCAGAGTGTATTTCTTTCCAGCAATGGATTGGACGTTGACTGGTCCAAAGAGATCCATGTGGAGAAGTTGTAGAGGAGAGCTGATGGAGGAAATTTGCTTGGACTTGAAACTAGCCCTGGTCAGTTTTCCTTTTTCACATGCTGAACAAAGAGACACCTTTGTGTAGCGAAAGTCAGGAAGACCAATGACCAGGTTGTCAATGCAGAGTTGATTCAGCGTCTTGAAGTTGAGATGAGATAGACGCTTGTGCCATAGCCAATTTGTATCAGTGGAAGCACGGGATACAAAACAGAAGTTGTCAGTGGAGGTGTTCATGTTGATGATGTAGATGTCTGCTCGTCTAACACCAGTGAGAATGACTTCCTTTCTTCTGTTCTTGACTTTGCACTTTTTCTTAGAGAAAGAAACTTTGTGATTCTTATCACACAGTTGACTGATGCTCAGAAGATTATGCATCAGGCCTTCAACATAAGCAACTCTTTTGAAAGTAGTTACTCCGTTGGTCAGTGTGCCATACCCTCGGGTTTGGCCTTTACCATTTCCGCCAAAGGTCACATCAGGACCTCTTTCTTCACGGTAGTTAGAGAGGACAGATTTAGAACCACTCATATGTCGAGAGCATCCACTGTCCAGGTACCAGATGCCCTTATCCTGTAAAATTTAGAGTTTAAGTTTTTCTTGGTACCCATAGAACTATGGATCCAGAATTATCAGTAGGACTGGTGGAGTCAGTGGCAGCCTTAACTGATTTATCAGTTCTTGAGGCTGGAGTCTTGACTGATGAAGGAACAGTCTTGACAACCTTCTTTCCTTTGACTGATTTCTCAGTCTTGGGAACCTTCTTTACCTTAGCTGATTTTTCAGCTTTGGTAGCATCAGGACACTTACTCGCAATATGGTCATTTAATCCACAGTGATAACATTTGCGATATTGAAAGCGTTTAGTGTGGTCCAGAAAGTTTTTGAACTTTAGGTGAGTAGGACCAGCACCAAGTATGCCTTTAGCATTGGACATTGGAGGAATTGGTTTCTTCTCCTGAGTCTTTTGCTTCAGGTCAATCTTCAGTCTGGGAGCAGGATTTTGAGAGAAAGATTTTGATCCTGAGACTGAAGGACCACCACCCAGAACTTTGTTCTTGGGTTTAGGACTCTTGGTTTTTGAAGGTGTTACAGTCTTAGATTTTTCCTTGACTGTGTTCTTTTTGCTCTTAGGAGCACCTTCAGAGTGTGTGTTAGAAGAAGAAGGGATATTTTCAGAAGCATTAGGAATGGGAATAGAAGAAACAAATTTTCCAAATTTGAGCATGGAACTTTCATACTTAGTTTCTTCATACGTATATCTATGAGTGAATCCAAGACCTCTTTTGCTTTTGTCAGATCTCCCTGAAGCTAATATTTCATCAACTTTTTCAGAGGCGTCACTCCATCCTTTGATGGTGACTTTTTCAGCATTTAATTGAGCAAGGGCTTTTTCTTTGGCAGCAAGAGCCATTTCTCTTTCAATACAGAGAGTTTTATTTACAGTGACCTGGTCCTTATAATTTTCTTCCAAAATGGTAAGCTGTTTTATTTTTTCTTGACATTCTTTGAGTTGTCCTCTAAGATCAATATTCATTTTTTCAGCAGAGGTTTTACCATTAAGAGCTTTGTAAAGATCGAGAGTGACCAGGTCCAACTGAGTTAAGCTTTCAAGAGGGATGAGAGGAATAGGTACCTGACTGGAAGAATCAGTCGCAGAGGTTGAAGCTTCAGAGGTAGAAGAAGAAGCTTCAGGAGCCTGAGTAGGAATCTCTTCAGGGACCTCTTCTATCTTAGCCATGAGAGCTAAGGTAGGTTCCTCAATAATGGCCATAAGTGCCACTTGAGTGTCTTCCTCATCAGATGAGTCATCAGAGGAGACATCATCCCAGTCGCAGTCTTCTGCGATTAAACCTTTGCCTTTACGCTGAGTTTTCATCTTTTTGTATTTTTCTTTCAGGCGCTGGTATTTGGGATTCTTGGAAGAAGATTTAGCAGAGGAGGGAGCAAACTGACTTTTCCTGTACCTGCAATCATTAGCAAAGTGTCCTTTGCCCTGACAGTTGTAGCAGATAGCAGTAGTCTTATCAACAGGGTCTGATTTAGGCTTGTCAGTAATAGTAAGATGTTTCTTTTTGTGGAAGTTTCCCTTTTTGGCAAACTTCTTGAAAGATCTGGTTAAAAGAGCAAGAGATTCATTGAATTCAGGATCTTCTGACATGTCAGATTCAGAAGATTCTAATTCAGTAATAGTTACTGAAGAAGGAGTGGCAACAGTAGGAACTGAGTCAGAGACCAATGCAACAGAGTTGCTTTTGGTGTCTTTAGAGTCTCTTATGAGATTCTTTTTCAGTTTCTTCTGTTGTTCTCGGTTGAGAAGAATACCGTACAACTCACTTAGTGTGAGTGTCTTTATGTCCTTTGACATAGTTAAGCAGGAGGTGTAAATTTCCCAATGTTCAGGAAGAGCTTCCATGAACTTGGTAACCACCTCAGAGTTAGAGTAGGTAGTACCGATAGTCTTCAGATCAATCAGAAGACAGTTGAATCTCTGATGTAGCTGGGAGAGAGTTTCATCCTTTTGATGAATAAAGCTTTCATATTGTCGAACCAAGAAAATCTTTCTTGATTCCATGAGAACAACAGTACCTTCATATTGAACACAGAGAGTGTCCCATATCTCCTTAGCAGAGCGAAGGTGACAGACAGAGTAGAATACATCGTCAGGAAGTGACATGGCAATGAGAGACCTAGCCTTAGTGTCAATGTTGACCAGGCGTCTGTCTTCATTATTCCAGTCAGTTACGGGCTTCACCAGCTGCCTTTCAGGTACAGCTGGTTGGCCAGCAGCAGCAGGAATGGGGTGGACGGTTTGTGTAGGCACATGTGGTCCATTTTCCAGAAAGTATGGAATCTGGGGATCAGAACCAGAGAGAAAGAGTTCCATCCTGGTTTCCAAAGAGAGAAGTTATCCTTGTTAAACCTAGGAGGCTTTCCAGCAGAGCCGGTATCAAAGTAGTTATCCTTAGCTTGAAGAGCCATGGAATAGAAAGGAGGATCACAAGATTTTTCTAAGAAGAAAATGAGAGCTTGTATCTGCTCTGATACCACTTGTTGGTCCCAAGTAGGTGACCTTCAAGCTAGGATAGTGTTTGGGATTATAGAAGGGGGGGGGGATGAATATAATCACACAATTTTTCACTTTTAAATTCTTGTTATATTAACAATATGAATTTACAGATTGTTGCGGAAATAGAAAAGACAAATAGTCTAAACTAAACAATCTAAGTTCTTTCACTATGCACTAAGTGAGAAGATGTAAGAAAGAAGATAGAGGGTAATAAGAGAGAAAGGACTTGAGTATTTTTGGATGCAGAAGAGGTATGGAGAAAATCTTCTCCACGTCCAATTTATACTCCATGCATTAAATGCATGCAGACCTACTTTTGTGACGTGTCACGCTGTAGTTGGTCTGTTGTACTATTTACTATAAACAAATACTTTTTGCATGGTGTGCAAAAGGAGTATGTTTGCAAACAGTTGCCTTGAGGTCTGATAAGTACGGAGGGAACAGTAAAGAGACTGTCCTTATGTACTTTTGTGTCAGTAAAGGCGGATAATCCTTTTGTGCATTAGATTAAGACACTTTTCTAATCCTTCAGGAGCAGGATACTGATCAGTGACTAGGGTCCTGATACTGATGAAGCTCAGGGTCACTTGTATCCTGTTGAGTCTTCAGGATGTCATACGATATTGAGCAGCCTGTTATCACTGAATTCCGTCTTCAGATCACGAGCATGCTGTTCCTGTCATCAGCTATTTCTTCGACGTCGCTGATGGTTCTTTGTGTATGATCTTAATGTCTTCAGGAGGTCTTCACTTCAGTGGATAGGATCAGTCGACTGCAGAACAGACTCGTTCGTCTCCTGATCCTGATCCTGATTACTATAAAAATAAGTTACAGCATAAGTAACATGGAATAACACAGAACAGACTCAGTGATAATTCCTCAAGCTATAACGGAAGTAAAAACCTATTCACTAAGTAAAGATTCAGGATCATTATCATTTCATCAGGTCTTAGGAGAGCTGGATCAATACAATGTTTCGATTTGTTGTATGTCTTCATATATATTTGAAAACTAAATGAAAACATAATTTGTCTCCAAAAGTTCTCTTTCATCCTAAAGTTATGTTTGGCAAACTAGCTGATAAGGTAGCTTATGACTGATAAGGTAACTTATGACTGATAAGGTAGCTGATGACTGATAAGGTAGCTGGTGACTGATAAGCTAGCTGATAAAAAGTTGTGTTTGGCAAAAACTAGCTGATAAGGTAGCTTATAACTGTAAAATGACTAAAAAAGACATGTTTAAAAATTAGTAATATAAAACTTAACAAGGGTATATTTGGAATAAAAATACAAAAAGTCACATAAGTCACCAAAAGGTTAGTGAGAGTAGCTTTTCAAAAAGCTAACTTATAAGTTAACTTATAAGGTGACTTATGGTCATCCAAACATGTACTTGACTTATAAGGTGACTTATAAGCTAACTTATAAGTTAACTTATTTTTACCAAACAATGCCTAAATCCGAATTTGAATCATATTAGTGTCATATGTTTGATATATTTTTATAGTTTTTAATTTCAAATTTATTGTGTTTCCTAAAAATTAGAACTACAAAAACGTGAACATCGAATCAAACTAATAATGATTTTTTTTAAAAAAAAAATTACATATTTTTCATTCTTTATAATTAAGGGAAAATTATTTAGCTAGCCAAACACATAAATACATTTAACCTCCTACCCAATCTCTCCCAATTCTACCCAAAATACCCAATCCGTCGCTATCCGGCGACCGCTACCGGCGTCCGGCAGCCGCTACCGGCGGTTCGGCATTGGCGGTCCCCCAGCCGCTATTGGCATTATGTGTGTGTATATATGGCCCGAATATATGTGTGTGTATGAATGAATAGCGGCAGCCGCTATGGAGTGGAATATATGTGTGTGTGAATGAATAGCGGCAGCCAAAACTAATATACTAGAACATATATAACAAATGTGAAGGAGATGAATATATACACACAAATTGATAGCGACATACACACATATATACATACACATATGTGAAGGAGATGAATATAGTATACACACATATGATAGCGGCTGCAGGTTTTGATACTACATCTTGAAATTCATAGCGGCAATATACCTAGAAATAGATAGCGGCAATCATGCAATTGAAAATGCCATAGCGGCTATTCATTCATACACACACATATATTCTGGGTCATATATATACACACATAATGCCAATAGACGCCGGTAGCCATCGCCCGCAGGTTGGGTATTTTGGATAGAACTGAAAGAGATTGGGTAGGAGGTTAAATGTATTTATGTGTTTGGCTAGATAAATAATTTTCTCTATAATTAAATAGTAGCTAGGTGATGTAGATGATAATAATTTGTAGAGCATTTATTCGGTCTATGATCCGATATAACTCATCTCTCATCTTCCCAAGGACGCATCGAGTAGCTCAATTTGTTATGACAATTATCCACATATAACTCATCTCTCTCTTCCCAAGGATTGATACATCCTACTCTATGGATCAAGACATCCCACCCTATAATAATTATTGCTTAGTATTTCAAAAAATTACTTAAAAGTTTGAGTCATCATTTAGTTCTCTCTCTAATATTATTCTTTTTCTTATTTCTTTTCCTTTTTATTGATAAATACTAATAAAAATTTATGTATTATAATTATTATAAAATAAAATTCAAATAAATAAACTAGAAAAACAAATGTCTTGTTACGTATAAGAAATAATATATTATTTATTATATAACTTTATTAATTTCAATAATGTGTATATTAGCATATAATTTATTTGTATATAATAGAATAAAAAAAATTAACTTTGTAGATATTGAGTCATAAGTTTTATATATATTTATGTAGGAAAATAAAATAATAAGCTCATAAGCCCGAAATAAAAGTACCACTATTATCCAGAAAATCGAATGTCCAATATATATAGACTGTTAGATAGGAATACATATTTATATTTAATTAAAAAATCATCATTACTTGTTACTTATAAGAAATAATATATTGCTTGTGGTTGGAATAAATTTGCTTTTTGCCGTTCAACAAAAATATATAATTTGCTTGTATATAATAGAATAAAAAAAATTAACTTGTAAATTGTGAATCATAAGTTATGTACGTAGGAAATTAAAATAACAAACTTATAAACCCGAAATATAAGTAACACTAGTATACTATCCAGAAAACCGAATATCTAATATATATATATATATATATATATATCTATAGGTTGTTGGATAAGAATATATATATATATATATATATATATATATGTAATTAAAAAATCATCATTGTAAAAGGCATCACATTTCTATAAAAAGAAATTTGTAAAGTTAACTTATTATTAGAGTTTACATTTATGTATTTTTAGTGTAATATTTAACTTATAAAAAATAAATAAAAAAATGACTTTTGGATGTATAGTAGAAACTCGATAAATTAATACTCGATTATTTAATAAACTCTCTAAGATAATATTTTTTGCCGGTTCCGACTCGGGGATAGGGTGCTACATTAATAATTCGCTAAAATTATAAGATAATACATGTTTGATAATTTCTTTAGACCCCATATAAAATATAAATTAATAATTCCTTATATATAGCATATTACATGAATGATTTATAAGATAATACATTTTTGAGTGAGACTTGGATTATCCTTGTTGTGCTTGCATAATGTTCATCGAATCTCGTCTGTCATTGTTTTTTTTTTTTCACACCTTTAAGATGGGAAGCCATGTTGTGTGTATGATTTGTTTGTGTTAACCTATTTTATCTTATATTTATATAGAAAATATTTTTAATGTCCATAAACTGATACATTGAACACAAGAAGCATAATAAAGTGGGAGATTGAAGGATTCTTTCAAATTGGGCCGTTCATTTGATATACATGCATTGTATACAATAATTAAGTGGAAGCTTGAAAGGTGTTTGTAAACTAAGTATTCTACTATATTTTAATAAAATATTAATTAATATATAAATTAATAATTATTAATTTATCGATTAAATAATAACTCTTTTAGTTAATAAATTTTGGTGGTCCCAAGTGTATTATCTTATAGAGTTTCTACTGTAGTCAAAATTAATTTTACAATGTAATTAATAGTTAAAGTACAAATAAAATTAAAGTTAAAGAAAAAAGTTGAACATTAAATAAAAAACAGTCAAAAAAAGCATTTAATATGTAGTAATTTAAGGATTATATAGGATAGGGTAATGTAGGATGAGGTGTCTCTCTCAACACCCATTATAGATTTATTAAAATGCATTGAAGTACGAATGCAATAAACAGCATGCATTAATTACTCACGTCGTACAGAATTTTCTGTTTGAATTTCTTTAATCTTGGAATGTGTTTAGTTTAATATATATTTAATTATTCATTAAAACATATAATCTGATATTTAACTTAAACCAAGGGGTTAGAGTTGTAAATCTTGAAATACCAATGGTATGCTACAATATTACTTGACATGTGCTCCCAAATAATGTCCAAAAACGAAAGAAAACCACGTAGTGTTAGTTTCAATTATTTGATTTCATAATAACATACAGTATTAAATCACGTATTGTTATTTTGATGCTTGGATGACTGACCCGAACCTTGAGGATTTAGTGAAGAATGCTTTGTCCTAGGGTACTATCTGGAGCAAAAACGAACTTCGGGAATGTGGACGAAGAGTTGAACAAAGCAAAGGAAGTGGCTTGCAACTTGGAATTAGAGGCGTAAAAAAGAAGTCTTTCTGACGCAAAACTGATTGACTAATTGGAAAAACAATGATACCATTTGGCCGGACCTAGACGTGAAAAAATCCATGATGGTAAGAAGGAAATGAAGATCACTGTTGTCTCTATTAATTTATTATGGCACACAAATATATAGCAGATATAATGTATTATTCACCTATTCAATCTCCATGTGACGCATTAATTACATCACTATGGATATATACCCATTAAAAAGGAAAAATTCCCATGTCCATGTGAATAAGAAAATTTTGCCTACATAATTTGCCACAACTCCGTCTTTAAATTTGTATCTAAATTCGAAGTTACATCATTAACTAGCTTACACTCTAGAGAGAGAGAAATATAGAGAATGTGTGTATAATATATGCAAAACAACCTTTGAACCTTAAAGAGCTGGTAACATGATATTATTATAACACTGTTGCATCAACATAAACAAATTAATCCCAACCAAAAAGATCAGGGGCGGAACTATTCATAGTTTAGGGGTAGCCCTCGCGACCCCTGACATGTATTTTTCGCGACCCCTAAGATTATTTTTCGCGACCCCTAAGAGGGTATTTGGGATTGCTTTTCAAAACAACTTATTGACTTATTGGCTTCTCAAAAAGCCAATAAGTCAAAAAGCATGTTTGGGTAATCTACAAAACTCTAAAAGCACTTTTTGGAACTCCATTTTGAGAAGGAGTAAAACGGAGGTTTCAAAAAGCATCAATGTCGTTACTAATCGACATCATTTTGAGATTGAGATTTTTAATACAGTTTTGGATATGCAAATTCAAGAGTTGGGAAACCGGTTCAATGATGTATCAACTACATTGGTAGGAAATATGTCGGGTTTAAATCCTTGTAATGGGTTTTCTAAGTTTGTCATATCCAAGATAGTAGCCTTTTCTGAGATGTATCCGGTTGGTTTTACTATGAACGAAAGAGCATGTATTTTGGGTGAGCTTAAGGTCTTCTATTACTCTGTAAAGGAAGACGAAAGATTTGCGAAATTGGATGGAATGGGTCACCTAGCTCGGCTAATGGTAGAAACCGGAAAAGATCTTTCTTTCCCTCTATTTTATCGGATTTTGAAGCTGGCATTGGTTTTACCGGTTTCAACCGCAACAGTTGAGAGATGCTTTTCTAAAATGAAGCTTATCAAAACGGACTTGCGGAATCGAATGGGGGACGAGTATTTGAACAATGCTATGGTATGTGCGGTTGAAAGAGAGACATTTGACGAAGTAACAAATGAGGATGTCATGGAACATTTTAAAAACATGAGGACCGAAGAGGAGAATTCTAAGATCGATTAGGTATTTGTTTAACTTCCTTTATTATAGTGTTTTTTTCTTTTATTTATATAATTGCACGGTAAAAAAAAAATTACGCGACCCCTGAATTTGATGTCTGGTTCCGCCCCTGAAAAAGATGCTAACAAAAGATTGTATTAGCATTAAATTTTGTAGGTGTTTTATCTTTAATTTGTGTGTGTTAATATTCAAAATATTCAATGTTGGATTTTTTACCATAAAAGAATTTCACCCCCTTTTATCTTTCTACCGAAAATTCCTTTTACCCTATCGTATTCTAGCACATCGTTTTAAACAAAGTGTACCATAAAAGTTCCACTAATTTGGAACTTTTCAGTTTGGAACTTTAAGTGACAAAATTAATTAAAAGCCCTATGTGAAATATTCGGGTTTTTTACATTTTCTTTTGATATTTTTCTTTCAATATTAATAGGTGAAATATTCGGTTTTTAACTCATCCTTTTATCTAGCATAATTGATGAGATATTTTTAGCGATATACTTTTGTAGAAAATGTATTTATTTTTAATGTATTTTACCTATTAATCCATTAACTAATATGATATAGATTTAGATATAAAATAGAAAAGGAAAAGGAAAAAACTAAATTAAGTAAATTATAAACATTAAAACCCAACGAACTATTCAGTTTTGAATGGTTAAGTCCCTAAACTATTTTTTTGAATGAAAAAACCATTAAACTATCATATTTTGATTGATTAAGTCACTGAAGTATCATTTTAAATGAAAAAACCATTAAACCTTTTCAATTCGAATGATTAAACCCCTAAACAATTTTTTTTTATAAATAAACCATCAAACTCTCAAAAATTGGTTACTTATATCCTCTTAACAAAAATAAAAAAATTACCGGCAACCAACTAAAAATGTTTTAAAGTAAAAATATAAATATATTAGATTAAGTTAAACGAATATAACTAGTCATTTTCTAAAAAATCGGTAAATTATTTTATTGAAAAAATATTCAAGGACTTAATTATTCGAAATGAAAAAGTTTAATGGTTTTTTCATTCAAAAAAATAGTTCAGTGACTTAATCATACAAAATGTAAAAGTTTAATGGTTTTTTCATTCATAAAAATAGTTTAAGGACTTAACCATTCAAAACTGAATAGTTCGTTGGGTATTTTTGTACTTTTCCCTAAAATTATTTGATGAAAAATGTAACTTATCAATTATCATCAACCAATATTCTTAACTTGCATCAATCATGGAGGTGTATTTCTTAAATTTCATATATAAACCCTTGAATTATGGTTTCACCCCCAAAAAGCTTATTTTATCACAAGAAACTTTTAATTTTAGATTTAATACTTAAAAAATTATTTAATTTTAAAAATATTATGGTTTCATAGGCAACCACTTCCTAAAGGATGGATCCACCCCTACGCTAACCACGTTGAAAACTTACCAGGTGTTATTAACTTCAAGGGTGAGCGTAAGCGTAACCAAGGATGGAGCTCCTATGGTTCACACGGTGGCACGTGCCACCGTGTGATTCGTTCGCCAAGAGGAAAAAAATTTGTGTAAAGATGTAAACGTATTATATTAAAAACTTAAAGGAGTGCACCAAAAACTCAAATAATCTCTCAAAATCAACCAGAAAACTTTAAAATTCCCCTGAAATCAACCAAAAAATTGAAATAATTATCATGAAATCAACTAAAAAATCTAAAAATTCTCTCGAAATCAACCAAAAGCCAAAAAAATTTCTTGAAATCAATTAAAAACCAAAAAAATTCTTTTGAATAAACAAAAAAAAGCAAAAAAATTCTATCGAAATCAACAAAACATAACTCAAAAAATCTCTTGGAATGAACCAAAAAGTTGAAAAAATTTCTCGAAATCAACACAAAAATTTATTATATGGTGCCACCATTTAAAAAATGTTCTGGCTCCATCCCTGGTTTTTAGTAGTCTAATTAGACATATGCTATAGTCTTTACGGATCGATGAAGAAGCGGATTGCGAGGCAAGAATGGAAGATCTCTTCCCTAAGGTACAGATCATCTCGAAGCTTTGGATCAAAAGTAGGAAGCCCGGTTTGCTTTTGAATTGGGATAACTAGCCTCTTCGGCCGTGTACTTAGTTGTTTGGTTTTGTTCTCGTTTTGCTTTCCTTGCTCCAAGGCCATTCTCTTTGGTGCTAGCTCCTTGCTAGCTTCTTTTATAAAGTGGAGTGCTTGGGAGGGTGATGGCCTAGCCGAAGCTCTCTCCTTTGCTCGTCGTTTTCGTTTTGTCGTTCAAAAATAAAATTAGACATATGCATAGTTTGATTTAAAGAATATCAAGAGTAAGGTGCATGCATGTATTGCCATAAGTAAACCAGTCCTTGTTCCAAGATGATTGTCTCCTACCAACTCGAAAATGAAAAATCTGCTATATATAAAATATAAACTAGACTTAATGGCATGTTTGTTACCATTATAGTTATGCAGAAAATCTAAAAAGGTTCATATGGTTTCATTCACGCAGCCTCATACCCTGATGACACCTCAACACTACATCACTTTTTCTATTCTATAAATATCACAACCTTTCATACCTTTGAATTTTTTATTTTATTTTAATAAATATGTTAAGAGAGTGAGAGAAAGAGGGAAGAGACTAGAGAGAGAGGCATGCATGGGTTCAACAGGTTTAGAAACTGTCACCCCTACCTGCTACCCTCTACGCGCCGCCCCATACCACTCTATCCACAAAACCCTACCCATCCCATGGTACGCTCGGCTTTTACGGTTTTTGAATCGTCAAATAGTAGCTAAATTACTTTTTATATATTATATATACCGTTCATCTACTTTAACAAATATCTGATTCACGACTCGACAATTCAAGTACAAGAACGATTAATTAAAGTAAAACGGGGGGGGGGGGGTTGGTTTGATTATCAAATATGCATATGAGAAAAATTAGATTAAATGATTAAAAATCAAACCTAACATTAGTTCGGTTCTGATTTAAATGTTAGTACCTACTATATATCACCGATTCCAAAAGCATAACATCAAGAATAGACCTAAATTGGTTATAGTCGACTAATCGTTAACGACCTATATTTTTCGTAACTAAACAATGACTAAAACAACAAGCTCTTTAATCAGATCTTAATCACAAATTAAAGTTTAAACAAGCTCTTAACCTCCTAGGTGCGATTAGCTTTACCAAACTAGAAAAATACAAACTCAAAACCATAAGCTTGTAAGCTCAACTTATTAAGGCAATTTACGTATAGGCCAGACTAATTGAAACCCAAAATGCAAACGACATTGAAAATAAAAATCAAACAAATAAGCTAGTCGCAAACGATTACAATGGAATCTCAAGGCAGCAAAACATCAAAGCCAAATTAAACTATATAATATTTGAATCGAAGAATTAGCCACACATGGGTAAATCAAAATCAAAAGTGCAAAAATCTTTAAAAAAAATACTTAGGAACAAAGACGAATTTGATGATATCCTGCTCCAAAATCGTGACTTCCTTTTTGTTGCTAAAATTGAAATCGATTCCCCAAATCAATGGTTACCATTTCGATTAAATATCTATCCTTCCAAGAAACTGTCATTAATTTGAAATAGAAAGTCGACCGCAGTCCCAAAACTGTTAGTTGCTACTTGATACTTGACAAGTCCAAATCAGGCCCATCTCTTTAAGCCTTTACTTTCTTTTGGGCCTGCATTTATAAAACAAAACAAATTAATGGGCTTTAGATTCATTTTAAGAATAAAAATGATATACTGTGTTTGCTAAAAATAAGCTAGCTTATAAGCTAGTCCATTCAAACATGTACCAGAAGGTAACTTATTACTATTAGCTAGTTTTTTGAAACACTACTTTGAGTAGCTTTGGAGGAGTTTTTTGAAGTTTTTTTCAATTATACCCTTATAATACTAATTATTAAATTCAAATATATCTTTTTTGGGTCATTTTACATACTCATAAGCTAGTTTTTGCCAAACATAATTTTTTCATAAGCTAGCTTATCAGCTACTAGTAAACTTATCAATCAACAGCTGGCTTATCAACTACCAGCTAGCTTATCAGCTACCAGCTAATCATAGCCAAAATAGTTGGCTTTTTAATTCTAAAGTGAAGGGCTGAAGGCGTAAAAATATGGTTATCAGCACAGTTCAAGTATTTGCATTTTATGTATGCAAAGTGTATGAGCTTGTTCATGTGCATGATTTACATATGTTTTCATAAAAGGTGTTCAATAATGTATAACAACTGACTAGTGTGAATTTGAAGTGTGTATGCTCGTAATTATGGGTGCACATCCACCTATAGGACCTTTCGAATTGTTGCACATTGAAGAGTACGTTACGTTTATTGTTATATTTATGTTATAGATAACATAATAGAAAAATGGGTGTTTCATATAATTTAGTTACTTTTTGTACAAATAAGGTTTAAACCATAGATTAACGTGGTTTTATATGTTTAATTTAAGCATTGAATTTCTTTCTAGCATCATACAAAAGTACAAATCCGATCACCCAAAGGAGCCATTGGTGACGTATCCACTACTTATCGATAATGTCACACCCCTTTTTTCCACAGAGCATAATATTGTAGTTTATATTTTTGGTATCCTAACAAATTACATTAGAAGATTAAAGACCTACATTAATAGCTTTTAATACGATAGTACAAATATACCCAATAGGTTTAGGATGAAAAGTTGAGGTTAATGTAAGAAACAAAAATAGCTTTTATATCTTTTCTACTCTTGTTCGGTGATCAAGGAGTTATGGCGGTGGTTATTGGGCTGGTGTAACATCAATATCGGTAACACACGTCGTTGGATCAACTAATCCAAAAGATCTTGGAGTGTGGAGTTTCTAAAAAGCAGAAAAGATTTTTGGAGGCTGGGGTTGGAGGCGTGGTATGGTTCTTTTGGAAAGCGAGGAACAATTTAATCTTCAACGGAACAAGTTTTTCTCCCTCAAGGGTGAAGGAAGAGATTCAAGCCACGCTTTTCTCCTGGTTGAAATATAGAGCAAAGTGTAACTCCTTATCGTGGCCTCTTTGGTGTACTTGTCCAACTTCTGCTTTCTCTTAATCTTGTTGTTACTTTTTTTTTTGTACGACACTAAACTCACACACGCACCCGCGGTATCCGGGCATCCAATTGGGCAGCCCGGCCTAGTCCACATACACTAAACCGACTAATCCGTGGCGACCCGGCCTAGTCCACATACACTGGACCCGCCCAGGCACGACTAAGCCCGACCTATGGCCGAGCCCACATGCCCATAGACTGGCATGCCCTTTACCTGGACCCGAACCGACCCGAAGGCCGGCCCAAAGTCTGGGTATCGCCGAAGTGCTACTCCCATAGCGTCTTGCTAGTCTTTTATTAATAAAATTTCCGGGTTTTCTGTTGGGGGTGATGGCATTGCCTAAGCTCCCTTCTAGTCTTCCCGTTCTTGCCGTCCAAAAAAAGAAACAGAAAAAGTGGTTATCAATCTTTGGATGTAAAGTGGATATCATAAAAAGTGGTTAAGAAGTTTAGAAAAAAAATTAATGCAACTTTCATTGAATGCTTTACCACAGTTTCCTATGTTTGCAATATATATGCTTGAGTTGGAGTTCTAATTTAGATGCTTTACACTCTACTATATATATACAAATCCCACACACACTCCTAATTCTCATAGCTCAGCGCGTTGGCTCCAAAGGATTGAGCATATATAGGTTGAACCCAGTGGTTTAGTACAACGTTTTGTTTATGTTGTATAATAAAAAATGAACGCAAACGCATCGATTTTTTAACGAACACGAGTACAAGTTTTTGAGTTTGTTTATTGTTTGTGTTTGATAATTGGTTTGTTTAAGTTAAACAAACATTGACAAAGCACTTGAGCTATCGATATCTAGCCACTAACAATTAATGTAAATGATAAAAAGAATACTTGAAAACTGAATCGAAACGTAACCGAATACGTTACGTTTCGATTCATTGGATCCTTTAAGGAAAAAACCGAATAAACTAAAATCAAAATTGTATTGACTTGAATGAGTTATTCAGTTTCAATTTTTTTTACAATCTTAAATGTCCCCCAATTATAAAAGTTTTTGGATCTGTTATTGAATATACATGACCGAATTTGAGATAACATAGTGTGGACGTGTCAAAGTTCATCATAGCTCAAAGTTCATATTAGCTTAAACGCTTTCATCTTTAAAAGAACCTAGCATAGTTTCGTAGGGTAGCACTACAACAAAATTTTAGGTTTATAGCAATGTTCTAAATAGCATGAGGCGTGGTGAGGGGCAATGCCAAGCCTTAAGCCCTGGGAGTCATGGCGAGGTCCTGGCGTTTTCAATGTGTGACTTAATTATGGCGGAAAATCTCTATATCATATATAATAATATACATAAACATATATTTTCCTACTATACTCTATGAATCAATGATAAGAAACAATTTTAAATTAAGTTATATATTAAAAGCTAACAAATAAAACATTAAATTTAAGGGCAGAGTAAGGCCATCCTTAGCCATACCACCCATACCACCCATTTCTGCTGCCACATCAGCTGCCACATCAGCTTTACCACTACCCTACCAATTCCATACCTTTCATCCTTAACCATACCAATACCATACCCCTCTAATTAATTCAAAAATAAAAAATAAAAAAAGAAGAAATAGAGAGAGATGGGGCTCAACACCGATCGGCACCCCAGCACCGATTGCCAACACTGCCGGCCATCCACCGACCAGCCACGACGGTGTTACCGTCGGCAAGCAAACGGCACCGGTCTCCTACCGGTGTCCGTTAAGGATGGCCTAAGGAATTTTGTTTAGGGTGGTCCTTGAAATAATATTGTATTGATATTAATTAACATTCAGTCAAAAAACAAATGTATTTATTACAATAGTGGTGTACTAATCTTACCAATTTAACGACCTCAACTGAGTTTTCATCTTCCAAAACATATCAATAATATCTTCATTCTCAATGTCTGCATTCACTACTAGAAAAAAGGGTATCAGTGACGGATATTAGTGACGGACTAATTCCGTCACTGATTAGTGACGGATCAGTGACGGTTTACCTACGGACAGGTGACGAACGGATTCCGTCGCTGATCCGTCACTGATCCGTCACTAATCAGCGACGGAATTTGTCCGTCGCTAATCAGTGACGGAACAGTGACGGAATTAATTTTTTAAAAAAATAATTATTAAATAATTAATTCCGTCCCTGATCCGTCACTGATCAGTGACAGATCAGTGACGGAAATAATTATTTAATTATTATTTATTTTTTTAATTAATTCCGTCGCTGATCCGTCACTGATCAGTGACGGATCAGCGACGGAATTAATCAGAAAAATAAATAATAATTAAATAATTATTTCCGTCACTGATCTGTCACTGATCAGCGACGGATCAGTGACGGGCTTAACCATTTTTTTATGATCTAAAGACGTTGTATACAGAGGGCGTTCTTACGTACGATGCATACCGTAAGAATAATTTTGAAATGAGGGTTATACTACTATGGACCGTGAGTGACTTCCCAGCCTACGCAATGTTGTCAGGTTGGAGCACGCACGGCAAGTTAGCCTGCCCGTACTGCATGGGAACAGTGGATTCATTTCAGCTAAAGAATGGAGGGAAATCTTGTTGGTTTGACTGTCATCGGAGGTGGTTGCCTGAAAGACACCCCTTTCGACGTGATCGTTCGGGATTTTGTGCTGGATCTAGAGTGTCGGTCGGGCCACCCCCCATTCTAACCGGTGAAGAGATCTGGGAGCAAGTTCGTCACCTTCCAACTGTTTACGAAGGCTTCCCCTTTCGATCAAGTAATAGGAAGGTTGGTGGGTTCGGAACACATCATAATTGGGTAAAGAGGAGCATCTTTTGGGAGTTGTCGTATTGGAAGAAGTTGTTGATCCGCCACAACCTGGATGTCATGCACATTGAGAAGAATGTTTTTGAGAACCTATTTAACACCCTGATGGATACGCCTAAAACAAAAGACAATATAAAGGCGAGGAGGGATGTACAGGTTTATTGTGATCGACCGGAGTTACATGTTGTCACAACAGGCAACGGTAAAGTAGCAAAGCCACAATCATCATACAGTTTGAGCAAAAAACAAGTGAAACTAGTTTGTTCATGGTTGAAGACGTTGAAGTTTCCGGACGGATATGCTTCAAACATAGGTGGGTGTGTGAACCTTGAAGATTCCAGCTTCTATAGCTTCAAAAGCCACGATTGTCATGTGTTTATGCAACGATTGCTTCCTATTGCGTTACGAGGAATGATACCAACTCCGATATGGGATGCAATAACGGAGCTGTGCACATTTTTTCGTGCAATATGTTCAAGGGTGTTACACATAGAAGATTTAGTTCCATTGCAAACAAGTGTCGTCCAAACAATATGCAAGTTGGAAAAAATCTTCCCGCCCGGATTTTTTGATTCAATGGAACATTTGGTCATACATTTGGCACGTGAAGCTATAATCGGCGGTCCGGTGCAATATAGGTGGATGTATCTCTATGAACGGTAAACTCTAATTTTATTTAAATATAATTCATTTTATTCATATAGAGCACTATTTTTGCCCTCAACACGTATGTATTGCTTATTTAGGAAGCTTGGGTCGTTGAAGAGGACGATTAGAAACAAAGCAAGGGTTGAGGGCTCTATCGTCGAGTCGCACCTTGTGAATGAGCTGTCCACCTTTTGCTCCCTTTATTTTGATCCGCAAATTGAAACAAGACATAACCGTGAGTCAAGGAACTTTGCCCCAGATATTCCTTCTTTTTCAGGGACCGGCGATCGATTAAGCATATTCAAAGTTCCATCACGTCCATTATTCGAGAAGGGAGGGAAACAGATCTTCTTGAATGATCATGAGCTGCATAAGATCCACACATACGTCTTGTTCAACTGTGAAGAAGTTCATCCCTTCCTTACAGTCTTTGATGAATTCGCTCGAAGAACGCGGCCGAATATTGATGATGTTGCACTTGAAAAACTGCGGGAAAAAGAGTTTAGTTGCTGGTTCGAGCATCACGTTCTAACGTCACCCGACGCAAGTGAACAATTAAAAGCATTAGCTCGCAAACCAGGCCGTTATGCTCGGTCGCATCCAGGATACTTCGTCAATGGTTACAAGTTCCATACGGTAACCCATGGTGCAGGTCGAGTTACACATAATAGTGGCGTATGTGTGAGGGGATCCTCTTATGGTGAGTCTGATGAGTCCGACTATTATGGAATGTTGGATGACATATTAGAGATGGAATACTATGGTGCAGGGTGTTGTATTGTTGCGTTGTTCAAATGCACATGGTTTGACACTCCATCGGGAGTTAGAGTCGACCGTAAACATAGTTTGGTGGATGTCAAATATAAGTCCAGACTAAGAGCCGACGACTCGTATATCCTCGCATCACAGGCAGAACAAGTTTACTATACTTCGTATCCTTCAATGTCAAAAGACTTGAAGGATTGGTGGGCGGTTGTCAAGACGAAGCCTCGTGGAGTGTATGAAGTCGCACAAACTGTCAACGATGTCGAGGTTGAAAATATTGACGAAGAGCAATTTTATCAAATGAATGAAAGGGTGACTCATAAAATGTCTGTAGGATTAAACAATGATCTCGATTCTGTCAATCGTGTCACCGGAGAGGTAATTGTAGTTGATGCTCCCGCTACCACTGTAGACGGTAACGAAGATAGCGAAAAGGCAGAATTTGAAGATACAAATGATGATTCAGATGATGAAGATGAACTTATTTTGTCTGATCATTCTTCTGATGAGTAGCTTATCTATTGTATGTTTATATAACAGTTGCTTTAATACCTAGTTGTGCACATATTTGTTTTATAAATAATCGGGTTTTTTTTTCAGACGATGCGCAGTAACCGTCCTAAGGATACTGGTGCCGATAAGGGCAAGGGCAGGGGTAAGGGTTAGTAGTAGCTCTGCCGGGCGAGGCAACACGCGTGCTGATGATTATGACGAGTTCCGGGGTCAGACCCCCCCACGCATTGGACATGTGGGTCAGTCCCCCTCGAGCATTGGAGATGATCTTGACGACTTCGAGATGATGGGGGAAAACCCTTCTCCCAATGCTTCTGAGACAAGGAGGAGAGGACCTAACCAGTCGTCGAGTATACCACGAAATCCGAGAGATAGAGAGACGTTGACTATCTCCTCGACCGACAGGTAACTAGATGTTTTTGTAAGGCTTTATATTACGTAAGCAAATGATACATATAACTCATGTTGTATTTTCCCTAATTGTGCAGGTTTAAAAATACCAGCGCCATTCGGAATATGTTTAACATACTTAGATCAAACTTCAAGGGTCCGTGGAGTAGATGGGAGAATGTTCCTCAGGCGGAACGCGATCGGATGTTCGAGTTTTTTCAGGTTTGGTACATGAATCACGTTTTAACTCATTGTACAAAAACAAGTTAGTGTTTATAACTTGTTATGAATCTTGTGCATGTAGGGACGGTATCAGTGGCCTCAAGAACTTGACAAGGAGGTGTACCTTGTATGGACCAATGTCATGAACAATGTGTATCGGCGCTGGATGAATAAAG